>JAAMXP010003487.1:0-11837 GCA_019693395.1 Ettlia oleoabundans | reverse complement strand
GGCTAGGGGTGGTGTGCGGGGGCTGGGCGGGACCGGGCGCAGATGAAGCTGGACGTCTCCATAGACGGCTGCTGCACCTGACATGCTGCTCAAATTTACTGATTGGCTCCCCACAATTATTAAGATGGCCGACACATGTAAACCATCACTCATATAGCGCCGCTGCCAGCAGCTTGCTTGCATGAAAACGCAACATGGTACCGTCCGAAAGACAAAAGCAGCAGCAGTATCAAACAGCAGCAGTAGCAGCAGCAGCAGCAGCACCGTATCAGGCAACAGCTGGAGCAGTGATAAACAGCAGCAGTAGCAGCAGCAACACCGGTGTGTAAACACTCACCCAGCGCCGCCGCCAGCAGCTTGCTTGGGTCGACTGGCTTCCCTTCTAAATCAAGCCCAGGCAGCTTCGCATCCTGCTGCTGCTCCTGCTGCAACTGCATCCCCTGCAGGTGCCGCTGTGACCAATGATCAAGCCATGCTGACTGCTGCTGCTGCTGCTGCTCCTCCTCCTCCTGCTGCTGCTGCTTCTCCTGCTGCTGCTTCTCCTGCTGCTGCTGCTTCTCCTGCTGCTGCTTCTCCTGCTGCTGCTGCTGCTGCTGCTGCTGCTGCTTTACTTGGTTTTGTTCCTGAAGCAACAGTGGTGGCTGCTCCTGCTGCTGCAACCGTCGCTGTTGCCGCCGTTCTTGCTTTGACTGCTGCCCTGCCTGCTGGGCGGCCTGGGCGGCAGGCCCTTTGCCCTTAAAGGGCGGAGGCAAAGCCACTGGCTCGATCTGCGATGGCCGGAAAGGGCGCAAGGATGAAAGGGAATGAGAAAGTAATGGCGTGGGCAAACCGTAGTGCAAACCAAAGTGTGGGACTCTTGCGTACTTTATAAACCCCACAAACCACAGTGCAAGAACAAACTAGGAGATCATCGCATACATTACAGTTACGCAGACCAAACAACCACCCACTTCTGCAGCCGCAGCCACCAGGAAGAATCGCCCGTAATATCAGCGGATATCAAAAATTCTGTCTACCCTGTGTCAGCCCCTCGCCCCTTCCCCGCCTACTACCACCCTTTCCAAAACCGCAACCCACCTGCGCCGCCGCCTCTGAGTAAATCCCTCCACACCACGCTGTATAGGTTTCATCCCCTCGCCCCTTCCAGCCTGGTACCACTCATCACAATATTTGACCCCGTCACTGCCAGAAGCAATCAACCAACCTGTGCCGCCGCCTTGAAGAACTCCCTCCACACCGGCTCCAGAGGCATGTTGCCTCTCACCAGAAACATCAGGGCCACCTTTGGGGGAGGGGCCGGCAGGGGGCCGGCATACGCCTCAGAAGCGGCACGCTGCCGCTCCCTGTGCCGAGCCAGGGCCTGACGGACCGCTGTCTGCTGCTGCCGCACAGCTGCGGGGGCCGCTTGCAATTGCTGCTGCTGCTGCTGCTGGCGGTGTTCGACGGTAGGGGTAGCTTGCTCCTGCTTCTGCTGGTCTACCGGCAAGCTGTCTTCCTTATTTTGGTGCTGCCGCTGCTGCTGCCTTTGCTGTTGGGCTTGCTGCTCCAGCTGCTGCTCCAATTGCTGCTCCAGTTGCTGCTGGTTGTGTTTTGCCAGGGTGCTTTCTTCCCGCAACCGCTCCTCCTCTGGCTGCTGGTGCTGCAGGAGCTCCTGCCGCTGATCCAGCTCCGCCTGTTGTTGATGCTGCTGCTGTGTCAGGGCCTGCGCCCTACGCCGCACTCCCGCTGCCGCCTGCTGCCGCGGCGGGGCGCCGTGCAGCACCTGGTGGAACAGCAGCAGCAAAAGGGCGGCGCCCGCTAGCTGTACCGCACGACGCAGATGGCCTGTACCGCCCCTCCGCCACTTGCTGGGGGTACCGCTACTGGTGGTGCGGTACAGCTCAGAGCCGCCCAGCCGCCCAGTCATGGCGGCGGCAGATACGGGCAGCAGGGCCGGGCCACTGCCGCCGCAAGTTGCCGCCGCCGGCGCCTTTGCCCGGCCCTTCTGCATCCTGCGTACCACTGCTGTGGATATGCTTCCAGTTTCTTGTGCAGCTTTCTAGTGCCTCTGGGGGAAGTGCGCTGTTAGAAAAGGATAAATACGTTACTGGTGGTGCTGGCGGCACGGCGGGTAGGCGGCCGGCGGGTAGGTGGGAGGTGGTGGGCAAAGGGCGTCACATGCAAATGTTCAACGTTGAAACGTGCACGGCTCCAACAGTGGCGCGTGCGCCAGGCCAAGGTAGGCTAAGGGTTGATCGGTGCCGCGTCGTTTGTCGTCTCGCTGGCAGTCGCGGCACTGATGGAGTATTATGTCAGAGCTTGCATACACAATGCGTAATCGTGTGACATGCGCCGGCTCTTGTTGGTTGAGAAGTTCGCCAGCAGTACCGAGTGCAGTACGGCGTGTTCGGTAGGGCTGGTTTGCTTGATAAAGCGGTAGCTTGATCCGCTGTTGCGCCAGTTAAGCCAAGCATCTCAGCCAGCATGGGTCGCTCCACAGTGCTTCCCCTTGCGGGTGTGATTGACCCATGAGGCGGCTCCAGCGATTTCTCGCCACACCTTAATAACAATAGATTCAAAGTGGGGATGGGGTCATGATGGGAACATAAGTACTCGTATTCCAGACAAAGAGCCGCAAGTGTAACCTGGCTTCAGCGGCGCCACTGGGCGACAGTCCTGACGACAGATCTAGGTGTGCAGCGAGAGACCCTACACTTACCTAAATGACTGTGCCAGTCCTCAGGTAAATGTCACTGCGTTGAACGCAGGTAAGGTCCTGGTATCTAAATGGGCACACACAGCCTGGGCAGTGCTTGGGCGCAAACTTCCCGTTGACTCAAACAATTAGCTTTGCACATTACCTGCTGCTGTCATGACCTCCTGCCACGTGGCATCCCCAGCGCACCATGCAGCTCCGTCGCTTGCACGCAGTTAGCCAGTAGTTTGAGGTGATCGCGTCTTGCTTGCGCACAGGACCCGTTACACACTAATAACGGGCATCAACAACATACATAAGTGACAGTCGGATTGGGAAACAGAGCCTAGGTGTTTGAAATGCCCTTATGTGCAGTAAATGCTGTATTGCAGGGCATTACACCTCCAGGGCTTTCCACCTCAACTCCGTGTTATGGTATTGATATCATGCACCAGAATGCAGCGGCAACCACTGCTGTCAGGGCAGCAAACTGTTCAACATCCAGGTTCTTGTCGTGTGGCCCTTGTACGGCTGCAGCTGCTGCTACTGGCGACAGCGGTGGAAAATCCGGCACCGCCATCCCGCTGCAGGCTGGGGCTGTTCCTGCAAGCTGCCTGTGAGAGTGGTGAACAGCTCGTGGGCCTCGTCCATCTGGCGCCATCGCTGGCAGCAGAGGCAGCGGCTCTGGTGGTGGCAGTGGTGCTGGTGCCTCAACTGGAGCTACCCCCGTTCCTGCCACAGCTACTGCTGCCATCCCTTGTCGTGCTGCTGCTGCTGTCGCTAGCTCTGGCGGTGCAACATCGCGACCCAGTGCAGCAGCTGGCTCCTGCTCTGCAGGCAGGACGGCTGCCCCTCCATCCACTCCCCCTTCGACGGCAGCATTGGCATTGCAGGGATAGTCGAAGCGACCGAACTTCGCGGCCCAAAGAAAGTCTGCATGGATCATGGGACCACCAAAGCTCAGCTTGCATACTCGACATTGTAGATAGTGTTGCACGGCCTTTGGCTGGTTTAGGGTACCGCAGCTCCCCCCACCCCCCTCAACCACCACCCCACACACCTTCCACCCCATCCCCAGAGAGATTGATGTGGCCCCCCTTTCCCGGGTTGCCCTGACCGCCACTGTACCCTGTGCCCCGCACCTATCCAGCGGAGCAACAAGATGAGGGTTTTCACTGCCACCGGTGGAAGTGCAAGGATGGCTCGTCGCATTGCTCGTACCGGTGCCAGCACTTGCGCTTGTTCGGCCTCCTCGTCATCTGCTGGTACAATCTCATCCTTACCAGCAGGCGCTGGCCTTCGCGCATCGGCAGCGATAAAACCTTCCAGAAGCTCTGCCTCCTCCCTTTGACCTGCCTCAGGCTCGGCTGGCGCCGGCAGTTCCTGTGCTGCTGGCGCCGCTCCCTGGCCCACCGCAGCAGCCCCCTCCTCTTGCTGATGAAAGCCAGGATGTTGATGGGGTGCTCCTGCTCCTCCTCCTACACAGAGGATTGGAAACTTATAGTTACTGTGTTGCACGATGGCACAGCTTGCTTAACTGAGCGGTCCCCTTACCCAGGTCCCACACATAATAGAAGACCGCTGCCGCCGCTGCAGCCAGAAGTGCTTGGAGAGCACGGCCGAAGGAGTCCATGGCTCTCTCGAGTCCGTAAGAAACCAGATGGCGTGAGCTTGCGCCTCGGTTGCGCGGCTGCTGGCCTGCCAGGCACAAAACTGGCGGCTTGTGCACCCGAGTGCCAGCTGTGCTCAGCACCACAGCAAGTGGTTGTGCGCTGCTGCTGCTGCTGCTTGCATGCGTGCGTGCGTCAAAGCGATGCCGGGCCTGCGAGCTTGTTTGCGCGCTTCACATGTTGTCTGTGGAATTTTATCGGAAGATGGCCACGGCATGGGCTGCAGTACATCGCACTCGTACAGCAGGTGCCTCGGCATCTTCGGGCACGCCCGTGCCAAAGCAAGGGTCGCTTTCCCTGCAATTTAAAATAACAGCATCTTATCAAAGTCTCATACTTCGTACCCTTGGATCTACCGAGCAATCTGAGCGCTCATTGCCTCGACAAACTCGTCAGCGCACGGCGATAAAACCCGGCCACGGCTGCACCTCAACCTTATAGGGTGAGCTTTGGCTGGGGATGCATTTGTGAAAGCGCAGGCGCCTCAGGGTCGGCTGCCGCACGTGTTGCCACCGTTGCCGGCGCCGCTTCAAGCAACAGCCCTGTCAGCACGAGCCTGCCTTGCAGCTGCAGAAGGTCACGGTTGCGTTGCTGGCGCTCTAGTCACCCAGCAGCTGCATCTAACCAAAGCTATTAACCACCTGTATGAATATGCAAAGTGCTGTACAAGCACACACACCGCCTTGTAGGTGCAGGTTTCCTGGCAAATCAGCAACAAGGCACACCCCAATGGCCCATTTCTGGCCTACCTTAAGCAGCGCCAGGATATGTAGCTGGGGTAGGCAGCCCAGCGGATGCTTTCAAACCCACATGCAAGGCAACTGGTCCCGTGACAATGACAGGGCACCGCTGCGCCTTCGCAACGCTGGCTCCCTCGGCTCGCAATACCTTGCCGTCAGTGATCAAGGCCACAGCTTGCACAGCGCCTTGCAAACCAGGCAAGTAGGGTATCCGAAACCACATGGCATGCATGTTTTGCTCTAGAACAGATCAAGAGCAGATCTGGGCGGAGCGACCTGCATGCAACGCCCTGTTTACAGCTGTGGAAGAGGCTAGCATCGATGCCACTGCCGGACTCCGGCACCAGCCCCGCAAACTGCTGCCTGCCACTGCTCTTCAAACTCAAGATGGGGGCAGGGCATACCAGATGCGACTGCGTGACGGGAGATGGTGGTAGAACAACTTTGCTCAACACCTGCAGGTGGTGTCCGCTGGCAGCTGAGTGCATTCCAGCTGCTCGCAAGTGGCGTGCCGGCGATGGAGCTCAACATCACCTTTAGGAGAAACTGGATGGGCTATATCAGTGGCAGCAACCAAAGTAAGCAAGGCGGGAATTCTTGAGTGGTGGGTTACCTCTGCCAAATGTGCTTGCCAGCCTTAAGGGGCAGGTTTTGCCACTAAGGGTGTGACTAACCTGCACCCATTGGTGCCTTTGTGATTTGCAAATATGTTGGTGGTGGTGAGGGAGGTGATTAATGTTCCTGTCCCTCCCGCACAGCTGCTCGTGGAGCACACTCTTGCCACTTACGCGAGTCCCAGAGCTTTTTGTAGACCTTTCAGCACGCTGCCCCTGCTGTCAACAACACAACATCCACCCCCCATTCCCAAACCTTCAGCAACAGGCTTCAGGGTGGGAGTGCTGGAGGGTCAGCACCGTAGCGGCAGTCCTCTGACCCAGGTATGAGCTCAGGCTGGCGCTGAGGGGAATTTCCAATTTCCAGAGCACGTCAGATCAGAGCCCCTTGAGGACGGCTGCCATCAGGGTAGCTTGCTGGGCTGGGTTCCTGAGGTTCACCTGAAGTAGAGTGTTGAAGCTTCAGTTGGCCCTATATAATGCAACGGCACAACACTGCAACTGTGTTGCAGGAAGTGTTCTGGCGGTACAACTTCTACCACAACTACAGCGGCTATTTAGTGCAGCTGGCTGTTGACCCTTGGAGCAGCTACGACAGCGCCACCTTCAGCCTGGGAGGCTGCCTCAGCTGCTAGAGGAAGGCCTGCAACCCAAACTCAAGGCAGCTTATGAGCGCAATGCGAGCGGCACCGTGCCTTTGTTTCCCTTTGTGCCTAGGTTGAGCGAATCTTTGCCAACAAGGTCAACATCGTTGTTAACTGCCAGCCTGCCTCTGGCCTGCTTTCCCTCCACTCTGTTTGTTTTGTAACACTTTACAGTTTTTAGACAGGTTGCAGTTCCAGCAGCGAGTCTGTAGGGCGTGGCGGATGCAGCAACAGCAGTTGCCACCTGCTTAGTTGCAGTTCCAGCGGTCGGTGGAAGCTGGGCAGCACAGCTAGTTTTGGTCGGAATGGCCAATTGCATCAGGCCCGGAAGAACTTGGGAATCAATGCAAACACAACTACAAGTGCTGCTGACATGGCAAGGAACTGAAGTCCAGGCAGGTCAATGTCGTTTTGGTTTTCTGCAGGTAGTGCTGCTGGCTGCTGCTGAGGCAATCCTACGTCAGCCTGCCATACGCCCATAGGCACGGGCATCTGATAGTGCCCCAGCAGCTGGGGCAGCCCCAAGGGCGGGGCACCAGCGTGATCAGCCACCAGCGCTGGAACAAGTGGCGCTGCCTGCTCCTCCCCTTCAGGTACGATCTCCTCAACCTCCCCTGGTGCTGGCACGACCTCCCTCTCTCCCGCATCAGCAGCTGCGCCACCTGCAGCAGCTGGTTCCGCATGAGGCTCAGCAGCTGGCCCCTGTTCTGCTGGCGGCACTCCTCCCCCTGCACTTGTAGCCTCATTAGTCGCAGCATTGGTAGCATCTGCATGGCCGGGGCAGTTGATATGCCCGGATCGCGCCTCCCACAACATTTCTGCAAGGCAAGGCATGGCAAGGAGCGAGGCATGGCATGGCAACAGGAAGTTAGGAGTGTTTACATAAGTTGCAGGACACAGTGGGGCGTTCAGGAAAAACAGGAAACAGTGAAGCGTTCAGGAAATACAGGAAACAGTGGGGCGGTTGTGGCTGTGGTGAACTAGCTAGGACTCTGCTGGCAGCGCAGCTGTTCAGCCCGCATGCGGCAAGGTTGACGCTCACCGAGCCATCGGAGAACCGCCCTAAAGAGGGTTAAGACCATCGCCAGAGCCGACCTCCCGGCTGCCGGGCGGCGCCCCTGCGGCGGTGCTGGAGCCCCATCAGCCTGGCCTGGTGCCGCAGCTGGTTCTTGCTCGGCCTCCGCTTCGTCTGCCAATACGATTTCTTCTGCTGGCAGTACATGTGCCGGTGGCGTCGGCTCTGGTGGTGCTGCTGCTGCCCCTCCACGGTTGGCCCCTGGGGCAGGCTGGGCAGCTGGCGCTGGCGCCACTCGTGGCACGCCGCCGCCGCACTGCTCACCGCCGGTGCCTGCTTCTTGAGGAGGAAAGTTTTGATGCTCATGGGGCCGCTCTTCCTCTGCTCCTGCACGCATAGGGATCAGTGCAGTCATATAGCTCTGGATTGTTGGCAGGCAACGCAAAATGTGCCTGCCCAGTTCCAGCCACAGCCTTGCTCAGCAGGCGGTAGATCAGAATTGCCCCCGCCACCATAACTGGCGGGAGGTAACGGGCAACTCGATTTAGGGACACCATAACGCCCGCACTTTCGTGAGAAATGACGGCGGCGATGGTTTTAATTAAGCATCGATTGGTTCGAGACGCCAATGTGCCATGCCGTGCACAGCAGGCTTCGCGCACAGCAAGCATAGCACGCTACAATGTCTCATGTTCCGCTCGATGAGATTTATTAGTTCGCCGTTATACACTCAAATGTAGAGTACCTTTTGGCAGTTTTAATTGGTGATGTACGGCCCCGCTGTTGATCCGCCAGAACCAGGCTACTGATGAGCACCCCGTGGCTGGGGTCGAAACCGGTCTAGCTAGCCAATCGTTTGCTGTGGAGGACTGCTGCCAACAGGTCGAGTGATCGAATCTTGGCGGGCGCAGTTGAACTTTCCTTCACGCAAGCCATCTGTGTCGCAAGTTCTGTTGCGGTTAGGCGGATGTAAAACACGCACATGCATACAGCTAACCAAGCATATGCGCGCAAAGCCCTCTCGGTCCTGCTGCCAGTCATCGCAAGAAACTCACCACCACTGTTTGCGTCACTCAGTGAGGCGCCAGGGACGCTTATCTAATGCTTATCAACAAACAAGCCGAAAGCCCTTAAAGCAGGGGTCAGGTTGTCACTGCTGACGCCACTGCTGCCGGCGCTGCCAGCGAAGATGCTGCTTCCCCATCCTGGCAGGTGAAACAACACCCCTTGTGTAGGGGGGCCCACCCCCATCAACACACTTCCGCACTGTGTTACTTAAACACTGCAGATATAGTTGGGATTTATCAGATGCCAAGCTGCCAAGGATCAACACGTCCCCCCTCACTGAGGTTTAGGGGTTGCGTGTCCGGCAGGACGGACAGCAGTCTAGGGGAGGGGTGTCCCTTGGCGGCTGGCAGGTCAAGGGAGAGGTGTCCCTTGGCTGCCGGCTATACCCGCAGGCACGGTTATGAGTCGACCGAAACGGCTCCCCTGCCCAGGTCCAGTAGGGCCTAAATAGCGGGGTTATGTAACACACACAGGTGCAGACCGGAATGCCACATGCCACACCGGTCCTGGCAGAGGTTTTTCATTTAGCGCCAATGGCGCCTCGAGCTCGTCAGTGGGCACCACTGGCAGCAAGGTGCAATTCAATCCACCGTTCCGGCTGGAAGGCTGCCGGCAACGGGAGTTTGGATGCGGCACCTCTTTCCTTGGCCCTGCAAGCATGTATGCATGTATGTGCGTGTTTTACATCCGCCTAACCGCAACGGAACTTGCAACACAGATGGCTTGCGTGAAGGAAAGTTTAACTGCTCGCGCCAGGATTTGATCCCTCGACCTGTTGGCAGCAGTCCCCCACAGCAAACGGTTGGCTAGCTAGACCGGTTTCGACCCCAGCCACGGGGTTGTTGGCAGGGCTATAATGCTCAATTCAGCTGAAAGTGCAACTTTTAAGGCCCTAGGCACGTCTTCTCATCACGCATCCCGCTCACCACGTGGCCTGAGGTAGTAAAACAAAGTCGCCGCCAGTGGCGGGACAGCACACGGACTCGACAGATATGCCCCATAAATCGTGATCACAAGGTAGACGCGGACACCACGAGCCCAGTTGTTGTTGTAAAAGATCCTCCAGCAATTCGTACTCCGAGGCACCGTAAACCGAGGCACCTGAGTGCACTGCTGTGCTGCCCAGCATGCACAGCACACGTGGCCTATCGTCTCCCCCAAGAAAGAGCGCACCATGTATCATGTGTCGCACCATGTATTAAACGAGCTTCGGCAGCGCGTAAAAACATCTATGTCGTCGTTATGCCCGTAAAGTTCAAAAAGGGCAGCCAGCAAACACCACAAACGTGTGTGCCCGCCGGGGGTGCTGCCCTCGGCCCTTGCCTCGACAGCAGCGAGGCGCAGCGCGCGCGGCTTCTAGCGGGCTACTGGCACCCAGGGGTTACTGACGTTATTGACGCAAACCGCCGAATAGAGGCACGTGCCGCCAGTCCGCCCGCTGCCGTTGCTGCCTTGGCACCGCCGCCGCCAACATGCAAGTTGGCACACCCAGCAAGCGCAGGCTGCAGGCCCCAACAATTAGAACAAGGACGAAAGCGCCGATCCCATTTGAATTCCATGCAGGGAGACACCTGTCCAGCAGGGGCAGCCCAAGGTGCAGTTTCCGGGCGGCATGCCTCGCACGGGCTTTACTGTCAGCAACTTTCAGATAGCTGGGGAGGGCACCGCGATCAGTGGCCAGATATTGCCTCAGCTGCATGGCAAGTGGGACTTGGACAATGATTTGGTGAAGCTGCGGCTGCAGATGGTGCGCCCCACCAAGAGGGGCTACTTCAGGGATGATGATGGAGGTGGGTGGATGGATGGATGGGCGGTGGGTTTGTTGGCTGCCGTGTCGCCCAGACAGCGTTTGGTGGTCATGACGGTACTGCTGGTACTGTGTGCTGACCACGAGGGGCTGTTCAGTGGGTAACGACGAATCCAGAGGCAAGCTGATGGTTGGAGCGCAAGTGCTGTGTAAGAGGGGCCCCTTATAACCGATTGGGAACCCGGAATAGGAGCCAACGGGTACTAAGAGGTACCCTATTCCGGGTTCCCAATCGGTTATAAGGGGCATTCCCCTTAACATGCTGCCTGCGTTCCCTCCGGGGCACTGCACTTCAGCTGCTTTAAGATCTGCCCTGTGGCGCCCGTTGATTCTGCTTGCCTGCAGCCAAGCTCTCCAGCACGCCACATGTTAAGCAGACGGCAAAACTGCTCGCTCTCCCTACTTCCCCCAAACAACACACTTGTTAAGTACCATTTTTTGGTTAACCATACATGCGGAAGCCACCCGCCGGCTGCCTGCAGGCTTTGTGCGCTGGCACCTGGGTGTGGGCTGCGATGCTCTGGCAACCTTTGACGGCCCTGCAGTCCTGGTCAACGGCCCCCGACCGTCAGTGGCAGTGCTGCAAGACAGGGACGGACTGGGGCTGGACGTCAGCGCCTTTGCTGGCGGTTCACGCAGGGCGGGTAAGGGAGGGGGAGCTTCTTGCTGTGCAGCTGCCAGAGCACTGTCTTGCAGAAGATGGCCCATGAATTATCTAAAGTTGCCGCTGTGCTGGCAATCCTATGCACGATTGCCTGCCAGCATGGCAATTGGTTCACCGGCCCTCCGCTGGCAGCAGGCGTGCGCTGCCTTGTCACGTGCTGTCGTGCATTTTTGCGTGACGTGGGACACGTTGAGGATTCGTATTCTCGGCTGGCCTCAACTCACCCAACTCGCCTGCAGGCGGTTTTGTGTGGCGGGCCAGCTTGTCGCAGAGCAGGCAGGTGCCTCTGCTGGACTCCCACTGGGCACCCCTCAATCGGGGGCACATCAACCTCACAGACACTAGCAAGGCAGCGATCGAGGTGGAGATGGACCAGGGGGGTGACAAATTCGGTGAGTTCTGTAGCAGGCAGCGCATGAAAAAAAAAAAGAAAGAATACGCCCTCGGGCGTGAATTGAGGAAGCCAGCAGAGGAACGGCCCTAAAGCCGCCTCTTGCGGGCTACCATGGCGGGTGGGTAGGATGGGCCGGCGGTTTTAGCCCACCCCGGTTCTCCCGCAGCCGGGGCGCGGCAGCGCATGTAGCGGCAGAGCGGCGACAGCCCCAAGCGACGGCTAATCAAGATACGCTCTCAGTGCCCGCTACAAGTCCGCTATGTTTGGCAGCAAGCAAGGCTTGACCAGCTGAGAGGGCGCGCTTGAATCGGTTTGTGACCATTGAAGGGCTTTGCTGGCATGCTGCGATTCTGACCTCCTCCTTGCCTGCTGGGTGTGCTTGTGTCTGTAGACAAAACCACCTTGTGTCTGTGGTTATGAGTCGGCCGGTACGGCTCCCCTGCCCAGGTCTAGTTTCAATATTTAGGGTTGGGTTCAGGGTCTGCTGGTTCAGATGGAGGGACACCGTGCTGCTTGAGCCGCCCGTTGTCAGGCTGCTGTCAGGCTG
>JAAMXP010003486.1:0-14145 GCA_019693395.1 Ettlia oleoabundans | reverse complement strand
GGTGGGTGGGTGGGAGGGGCGTCACCATTGGGAGTCCCAGGTGGGCTGTAAATGCCCCACTCATGCCGGTTAGCTACGCGCAGAAGAGAGGCTGGCTGCCTGCCTAGGAACACCAACACCAGCTCCATGGCACAACGGAGCAAGGGTACGCCCGCAACTAACCTGCCACCAAAACTTGCCATGCTTCCGCCCACCCATGAACAACCTGCCCACCCACGAACAACCCATGCACCCCTGATCTACCCACCGACCCACCCACGAGCAGGTCTGCGAGTATGATGAGGTAGAGCACCAGGAAGCCGGCGCTGCCAGCGATGATGGAGAAGCGCACGGCGGCACCCGCCCACCGCCCCCACTCGTGCTCCACAACCGAGGCGTAGGTCAGCTTGCCGCTGCGCTCAGTGGGCCTGTAGAAGGGGTCAAATAGCAAAGCAGGTGGGACGGTGAGGGTGTGGAGGGCATGATACAGCATGGTTTATGTTGTACTGAAGCAAGCTGGGAAAATCAACGGGGTGCGGTACAGGCACGCCACCCGCTTTGCAGTGGCCCTGCCAACTGTGCCACTGGTGCCCTTCCATCCCTTGGTATGACACACACCCGCTTGCCACGTCCTAGCTGCCCTTTCGAGCCATCGCCCTGCAGTCAATGACGCACCTGAGCATGAGGGCGATGCTGGCGTGGGTCATAAATCCCACGGCTGCAGTGAGCGCCACACCGCCCACCACCCCCAGTCCGGCAAACGAGTGCGGCAGCGTCAGCAGGCCAGCACCCAAAATGGAGTTGGTGAAGTTCATGGTGGTATCCCATAGAGAGCTCTGTGGGAACTGGACAGGCGGTTCTTCTATAACCTGCTCCACAGCTGCCCAGGCCGTGGTCACGGAAGCGGCAGCTGCGGGTAGCGCCGCTGCCTCAAGATCGTTTCGGGTGAGCAGCCTGCACCACTTCTTCCCAGCCTGCTCCGCGTCGCGGGACACTAACAGCGGCTGTGAAAGCCTGCAAGATAAGGGAGTTGAGGGAATTGTAAGCAAACCTTGGGACCGAAGCTTCGCCACCACAACTACCGCTGGCGCCGCTGCCATATTGAACGGGCCGCAGCAAACGCAGCAGCACTTCACCCTGCTCCAGATAGGCCTGTCATGGCTTCTCAGCAACTTGGGATGCCGCAACAGGCTTCCGACAACCGCGACGTCGCAGTCGAAACTTTAGGGAGCCCGGTACAGAACCACCCACATTTGGGCCTTTGCTAATGCGTGCCTCTCGCACCGCCGCGTGCATTCAATACTGTTTTTCATGAGTCGAAGATCTTCTGTGGCTCCCTGCTGTGGGTGCCACGTCAGTGGTCCCGACTGAATTGAGCGTTGAGAGCTTGCAACCTCAATTAGACCGCCGATTACTACTGCATTGGTTACGGGCACCTTGATTAAGCAGTCTACCATGCGCCTGGCCCCCACCCAGGCTGCCCTACAGGAGTGCTGCTCCTGCCGCAGCTTTGCAGAGGCAGTGGTGGGTCAGGGGCCGTATGGCGGTTTGGAGGAGTTGATCGCCGCCGCTCGCACGGTGTGGTGGCACCAGGTGCACTTGTTCCGCCAGCGGCATCCCCAGCGCACAGCAAAGGTTGTCCTGTTGCCTGTGTCCTAGCCTTGGCGGCAAGCCAGCAACCACTGCCATGCATACCTCATGTTTCAGAGTCTCTGCCAGCCGCATACCCCCTGCATAATGCCACCCTGCTGAGCTGATGTGCAGACGCCCGTGACAGGCTGGCTGGAGGCGTTTGCTGCACACCCAAAGATTGGAGATCTTGAAGGCCTGCGCAGGAAGTACGGCGCATTTGCCGACATGAGCAAGGGCGAGCAAGCAGCGGCAGCAGGGGCATCAGACAAGGTGTTGCAGGTGGGTACGGCAGCTGTCAGGACCAAATCTGTTGCTCTCTTATGCAACCCGACCTTGCCTGCAGGTGTGCCGCTTTCCTCATTGTTCAAAGCCTTGCGTAGCAAAGCCATTGACCTCATTGGCTGGATACCACTTTTGCAGACACTAGCAGAATGGAACCGGCGGTACGAGCAGAAGTTTGGGCACATCTTCATCATTTGCGCCAGCGGGAAGAGTGCCGAAGAAATGCTGGCTGCCATACAGCGCAGGTGCGTGCTGCTGCTTTGCCTTTCGCCACTGCTGGATCAGATTAGGGGCCCATTTCGGCTGGCTGAGCTGTTCGATGGGGACCATTCTCACACCAGGGGGATTTTCCGCGGGTTTGGGGCGCTTAAGAGCACCGAGGGATGAGGGGATCCCAGTGGGGGCTAAGCGCCACATGTGGGCACAGCAGGGCAGGGCAAGCAGGCAGGCACAAGCAGTGGCATGCCATCTGCGCGCACGAAACGCAGCCACCTGCGCACCCATGGCCAGGTCTGCACAGGTGAGCCGCTGGCGCGGTGGTATTGCAGGGCAGGGCAGGCGAGGGAGCAAGCACACAAGGGGGGCACAAAGTGGCAGGGCGGGGTTAGGCAATGGCAGGGAACAGGGACGGAGCGTGCAGGGGATGAGCGGGACCACCTGCATACCTACCCCGCGCACAACCGCTTTATCGGATGTTGACGCTGCGCATCATGCTGCTGGCGGCCGCGCCTGGCTTGGCAGCCGCCTTGGAGGCGGTGCCAGCGGGCTCGCCAAAGCAGCGCCAGAAGCGCAGCGTCTCGTCCGCGGCGGCGCTGACCACGGTGGTGCCATCGGGGCTCTGGGCCAGGTGCAGCACCCGGGAGGTGTGACCTGTGAGCTCCGCCACCTTTGCCATGGAGGGGTACTTCCAGAGGCAAAGCTGGTTCTGGCTGCAGCACGGGAAGATGGAGCAACAAACACATGTAAACACCAGGTGTTTACCAGAAGAGCGAACTGGATGCAAGCTGAGCAGAATGCAGCAACCCTCTGTGACACTTGCTGGCAGTTGCAGCTCTGTCCATCCAACCCCTGATTCTGCCTCCACCCACCTAAAACCGTGGGAGGAGAGCAGCTCGCGCTCGTGGCGGTTCCACTGGAGCGAGCAGACCTGGCTGCCAGTGTCAATGGAGTTGAGGAGAGCCCCTGCATAGTGGTATAGGCAAGATGGGCTTTGTGATTGACAGTCACAGCAGTTGTTCAACCGGATGTCAGCTATGGAACCTCACTTGCTCGGAGTTTAGCTAATGTGCAGGCTATGGTTGCATGTGACCAGCCAAGTCTCCCCATACCCAGCCCAGCTCACACCTGTGTGCGTGTTGTGGAACTTGATGGTCCTGTCCGCAGTGCCGCCGCCGGTGGCCAGCAGGTTGCTCTGGAAGGGGCACCAGGCCAGCGCCTTGACGGCGGCCTGGTGGGCGGTGATGCGATGGCTGGGCCGGTCATTGGCCGCATCCCAGATCATCAACAGGTTGTCGTTACCGCCGCTGGCCAGCTGCAGCAGCAGGGTTGGTGCAGCAAAACAACCAGAGTCAGATGCAGGGCCATCATAAACAAAACTTGGGTGCATAATGCAACGCAAGTCGTTCCAGCTGGCTTGCTTTGCTGAGCTGTTGGCGCACATCCAGCTCCCTGCCCCAGCTAGCCCTACCCTGCTCACCCGCCATTTTGAACCTACCAAAATATACAACCAAGGCCACCCATGCACCACCTGTGCGCCCACCTGGGTGCCGTTTGGCGACCACTTGAGGCCGCAAACCTCCTGCTCATGGCCGCGCAGCGTGGCGGTGATGTGCTCACGCACGCGCACGTCATGGTTGAGGATGAGGGAGTCGCGGCCGCCTGTGGACAGGATGTGGTTGTTCCAGCTCAGGGAGCTGACGCGGGCGGCATGGCCGGTGAGGTTGCGGATGGGCTTGCAGCGCTCGGCATCCCAGATCTGGGTGAGGGCGTTGGAGTAGCCCACCGCCACGTGCTTGCCGTCGGCTGCCCAGGAGAGGGAGGTGATGTAGTCGTCCCCCTGGGCGCTCAGCAGCTCCTGGATGTCACCGGAGGAGGCGTTCCAGAGGTACACAGTCTGGTTGAGTGCCACAGCAACCTGCAGCGCAGCAAAAGGGGCCAGGCAGCGGGGAGCAATGACCGTCAGCAGGGTACGTACAGACTGTCAAGCGGATTATCCGGCTGCCCTGCCCTGCAGCTGGGGTGGGCAGCACAGCACACATGGTAGTGAATGCTGCTCCACCTCTGCAATCCTCATGCTTCATTGCAAACCCCCTGCTTAGTCACTGCAATGCAATCGAGTGCTTGGCACCCTGCTATCTCCAACCCTGCCGCCACCAGCAGCACTGCTTGGTGGTTGTCTCACCGAGTTGGTGGAGCCCCAGTCAAGCAGGTTAAGGTAGTAGTCGTCAACAAGGTCTGGGGCGTCCAGGATGCGGTCGGGCTGCTGGGGGACGGCGCGGAAGGCCTTCTTGGGCCGAGGGCCGGCGTTGGCGGTGTAGAGTGCTGCCATGTGGTTCTCGTAGCCCTCAGCCGGGGCAGGTGCCTTCTGCTTGAAAGCCAGGATGCGCGCAGAGTCGTCCTGGCCCAGGTTGGCGGCCAGCTGCTTCTTGTATTCCAGCTGTGGGGCAGGGAAGCGGAGGGGCGGAACAGCGGCAATACGACTGTTGGCGGCAGGTGATGGTGGGGCAGCGGGTCAACAGTCACATCGTTAATACCCTGCACTCGGCTGCTGCTCGGCGGCCGCTTTATGATTGCACGTCTCCAGAATCCGGTTTGCCTGCTGCAGCCAGTCTCTCACCTTGGTGGGGGACAGGGCGTCCAGGTTCTCCACGTCCTTAGCCTCGCGGCTCACGTTGTAGTTGGCCACATCGAGGTTGCTGGCGCTGCGGTTGGGGATGAAACGATCCATCTGCGGGGAGAAGCACAGGGAGAGGCGGAGTGGGCAGGCATGTCGATCTTTGGGGCCAACGGCTCGCTGCCCGCCGCCGCCCGAGGCCTCACCTTTCCCGCGTTCTTAGAATGCGCCGCAAACTTCAGGGGCGTCTCCTTCTTGCCCGCGCTGAGGCGGGCGGGGGAGGCAACGAAAGCGGTGGAAGCCATCGTGCGTGTGTGGTGTTGTGTGTGCGTTCGCTACGGGGAGCGGGTGCTAACGGGAGCGGGGTCTCTTGCAACGAATTGCAAAAGGGGCCATGAGCGACAGCCGGCGGCCATTTGTAGCGCCGCCGCCACAGCATTCGGCGCAGCATGGCTGTCCCCAGCTGCCTGGGTCACAGCCGCCTGCCTGCCGGACCCAGACGCGGGCTCTTGCCGGCAGAAGCCGACCATCGATTGGCTGTGTTGCTGTGGCGCCGCCATCGTGTCCAGTTGGCGGCGCCGGCTCTGCACCCTGCAATGATGGCACATGCTTCCGCTGACCTTCCTGTCTGTCTGCCTGCCTGGCCTGTCCACTCCACCCGTTAGCCTCAACTCTCCTGCAGGTATGCAAACGCGCCCGCCATTGAGCTGACGAATGCGGCAGTGGAGCAGCAGAAGATCACAGAGCTGCGCATGTGCAAGTTGTTTAGGGGCGTGAGCACGGCTCCGCCAGCGGATGTGGCAGCGGTTGCCGACCCGGCAGATCGCCGCGCAGGTCGGCTGTTGGCGCAGCTGGCGCCGCGTGCAGGTCTGCGGTTGTGGCCGTATATCAAGCGCAATGCGTTGGGGAGTGTATAGGCATGGGCCATGAGCAGAACAGCCGGACTTGAACCTGGCCTGCAATTCCCACAATTCTGCCGGCAACGCCCCTGCTGCCTGCCTGCACGCTGCCTTCCTGTGCAGCCGATGCGGCGCCACCCCGCTCACCTATCACCACACACGTGCTGGACACCTGCATAGGCCGCCCCGCGCCGGGGGTGCGTGTCACTCTAATGCGCGTTGCCCCTGGCTCAGCGGCAGCCTGGGAGGCGATTGCTCAGGGCCAGACCAACAAGGACGGCCGGATCGGCGACTTGCTGCCGCCAGGGGAGCCAGTGGAGCCAGGTCACTACCGCATAACATTCAATACAGCAGAGTACATGGCCCGTTGCTCCCAGGAACACCCCGCCTTCTTTCTTCCCACCCGCCGCTTCTACCCCTCGGTGTCTGTGGAGTTTGAGATCCAGCCGCACCAGGTGAGTCCGGCAGGCAAATTGCAATAATAGATTCCTGCTATGTATAGCTGATAAGGGCCAGTATGGGGCCATATGGGACGACCGGGGACGGAGCGGATAGCATTCCAAGAGATATTGGGTGCGATGCGTGCATTTGTACTTCGGGCATGAGCATTGCCAACAGTAGTTCTATGGTGGCCTGCCTTTCCCATGCTGCACTCCATCGAGCGCTTTGCATAGATTGTCTCAGCAGGCGCTCCTGCTGTGCACTGACATGCTGCGCCTTGCTGAGTGTTGTGCTGCGCAGTCTCGGGAGCACTTCCACGTGCCTCTCACCTGGAACCCCTTTGGCTACAGCACATACCGTGGCTCGTGAGGGGCAGGCAGCACCTAGGTCTCCCCCAAGGTGCAGCAAAGCCGCATATGTGATCTGTACATCCCTGTCTGTCCCGAATGCTACTGCTGTGGATATTTTATTGGTTGTGTTGTTACTGGGTGTTATAAGCTTTGTGTACAGCACATGGATTGCAACCCATGATGTACATGCAACATTTACTTGGTGCAAAAGTCGGGAGCGGAGGGCTTCGCCTGAGCTGGCCAGCCTGCTGCGTCACAGCTGCTGGCATGGCAATCCTTTGGGCCCATCAGACTGTGCAGGTGGCAATGGCATCCTTGACCGCAACCGCCCAGTCCATGCACTCCTCTATGCTGCCTGCCTTGAGAGTCAAGGTGCGCTGCCGCCCGCTAAACAGCGCAAAGCCGCCTAACCCACCAGCAATTGACTCAATGATCCGAAATACGGGAGCCTCCCCTGCACCAAAAGGGAAAACCAACGAGTCAAATGTGTTCACAACAGCAACATAGAATGTCACTATCTTGCCACCTGCCAGCAGCTGTGTGCATGGTGAGCAGCACGAGCGGGAGGGGTGGCCCCTTGGCAATGGTGGTCAGTGTGCGTTAAACACTTAATACAGAGCCTGGCTGTGCTGGAACGAAGTAAGGTTCTATTTGCGTTCAATCACATCAGTTCTTTCCTTCCTGTTCCTTCCTGTAAGAGTAACACCGGAAGCCCGGCCCACCTTGCTCGAAGCAGCAGCGTGCGAGGTTGAGGCTCTCTACTGGCGGGCTCCAGCAATTGGCTCCGCCCCACGACAACTGCCCTGGACTGCTGCCGCGTGGCATACCGCCGCTACCAGCTGCCGTGCCGTTGGCACTGCCTCCTCCTGCACTGCCCCCTCTGTCGCTGTTGCTGCCAGTAGCGTTGGTAACGGACGCTGCCCTGGCAACTGCGGAGTCGGGAGCAAAGCAGTGTAGGAAGCCTGCCTGGGTCAGTACTAGGTGCCCCTGCTGCCACCTGCTCACGCTGCTGTCCCAGCGATCCATGCTGCCTTGCCTGCAGCCAGAACATAAGCAAACAGCAGAATTCAATCCCATACACTGCCATGCTGCTGCGCCACTGTGGTGCCTTCTGCACAATTGCGCAACTGTTTCACACAGTAAGCTGAGATATTCTTGCTCACCGCACAATTTCTGCGCTGCCTAAAAGCTCGGAGCATATCTGGTCAACAGCTTCCCTCTGCCGCGCCGATAAAGCCTCAGCACTGCAGGAAGAAGGATGAGTTGGTTGGGGCAGGGGTGCGACAAACCCGTGGACATGGCCTTGTCAGGCTTCTGCCCATGAAGCATCGCAAGCGAGACCCAACCTGCTGCACTAGGGTTTACACCTCACCTGTGCACGCTGCTGGCTGCTGTCTCTGTGAATGCCTCCAGGTCTCCCTCCGCATCAACCTGTTCCAGCAGGTCCTGCAGCTGCCCTGCAAAACACCAGTGGGGAGGCCAATGCACAGTTCGTACTATATATATTGTTTCCGCTGCGCTGCGGTGAGCATGCCTGCGATTGTGAGGTGGCCATCCAGCCCCAATTTCGCCACTGCATGGTTGCTCTGCAACAACGTGTGTCAAGCAAGGCATCGTGCGGTCACTGGCCTGCCGGCAGCTTGAGTGAAGCAACAACAGCCACCTGATGCTCCCAAAACTGCCAGCACACACAGCGAGAGAGCCCTGTGCAGCCAATCCAACCTGCGATCTGCTGGATAGGCACAAAAGCGCCGCGGTAGATGTGCAGAAAGGTGCCTAGCGTCTCCTGCACTGTGCTGGCGCGCCGCCGCTCCAGCTCTCCAACTCTCTGCAGCCAGTTCAGGAGCAGGGAATGAGTGTCGCTGCCCTCTGCGTCTTGCGCAGAGGACATTGTGAAAAGGACCGTGCAGCCTACCTTGCGCCACAGTCATTGGACATTGGGCATAAGAGCTGCAGAAATGTGATTGAAGGCTCACTGAACCTCATAAGGCTGCACAAAAACCACACACTCAATGCCTTGCCCCTCTGGCCCTGCCCTGCTTCGCCCCACCTGAAATGCCTTGGCCAGATACTGCCGCTCAGTGTGCTGCGCTTGCTGCAGCCGCACTTGCTGCTCAACCAGACACCCCTCTGCAGGGCGAACAGGACGTGACACATCGCACGTGCCGCGAGCGGTGATGATGCAAGGGCCGGGGGCGTGGGGGGTGGGAAGTGGGGGGGTATGGCGATTGCGGGGGAACAGTATCACACCAGCTGGCGTCACACCAGTCTGCAGCGAAGAAGCCCAGCCTGTGAAGCTCAGCAAACAGATACCATTGGCATGTAAGGCAGCGAACCAGGTTCCTCGCAGATATGTAGAGCATGCTCGCCCACCTGAGAGCCAGGGGTCGTTGTCCACCCGCCGTCCCCTCCCTGCTGCCCGCTGCCGCCGTGCCTCTGCCTGCTGAAACAACTGGCAGGCCTCCTGGTGGTTCCTGCAGCAAACAACCAACAAGGCCATCAAGGACAAGTGCCTCACAAGGTGCAGGCCAATGGACGCTTGGAAATGCCGGACGGTTACCACGCTCGTCCTGCTGACGTTGGCAATGTGTGTAGATGATTAGCCAGTTGCTGCAAGGCCCATGCCTGGATCTTTGCCATTAAAGTGTCTTGACAGACAATTGCTTCAGCAAGCACCCACAAGCGGTAAATTGGCTGATCCTCGCCCCACACCCACCTGAGTGCCGACTTGAGCCCCTGCCTGCTGCCGTCCACCTCCCGCTTTGCACGTGCTGCGCCGAGCCCCACCTCGTCGCACACAGCGCGCAGGTCATTAACCAAGCCTTGTAGACCGCGGATCGCCTCTTGCAAACGCTCCGACACCTGCATAGCGACCCAGTGTGGCCTAACCGTCGGTCTGGCGGGCAATCAGGCGTGCACAGAGCAAAAGCCAAGACACACAACCCACCAGTCAGGCAGGCAGGCAAAAGAAAAGGAAGGCAGCCAGCAAAGCCAACGCAGGTGAAAGCCAGCTTTGCCAAACAGCAACAAAGCAGCTTTTCTGTCTATCAATCGAAGCCCCATAGGTAAGATGCAAGCAAAGGCGAATTGAGCCAGCCATATGGCCCACAGTTGGATCCCCTCACCGAACTATGTGATGCACTCATCAACATGGGCATGTCGCAAAACTGCTCCAATGCATTCCTCAGGGAGGGCCCGTCCGCCTCACTGCACAGGCTCAGCTTCGCCACTGAGGACAAAGCGCGCGCATAAGCATTCTCAGCAGCGGCGCACGCCTGCATGGGAGGTGCAAGGCCGGGTGAGGTCAAGCAGGCCGGCAAGCCAAAGGCTGTACATGTTGGCGCAGGCCAAGGCTGCACATCTTGAATCTATCTGGGAATTGCTGGCATCTTACTGCAGGATATCGTGCACCCCCACCATACATCTCAGTAAGCTTAGCTGTGCAAATTATCAGAAGATCAGAACCACACCTGCAGCACCCCAAGCGTGCGCTCTGCTGCGCTGCGCCCGCTCTGCAGTCTGCCCAGCATGACCGCCGCCATCTGCTGGTTGATGCGGCTCTCCTGCGCTGCATCCCTGTCCAGCTTATCTATCACCGCGGTTAAGCTGTCGAGCTCTGGCGCATTTTGCAGGGGCTGCAGCCCGCTGCCGCTGCCCGCTCCCCTGCTTGCCAAGGTGCCACTGCCAACATCAGGAGAGGAAGAAAGCGCACGACGCGCCGCCCGTGCTATCTCTGGGTTCCGCGCAATGTCTTTGACATAGCTAAACTTCTCAGGGGTGTTGTGGGTGCTATTGGCCAGGCTGCGCTGCGCCGCCCGCTCAAGCAGGCGAGAGGTGGGGCTGTCTGGGTCAGCGACAAGCCTGCGCTTGGACCAAAGGAATGATGGAAAGCTTTGAGACCGCCGGCCGGCAGAATGCTGAGCTCATGATTCAAAGGGAAGCAGCGCTTGGTGCAATAGCTTCAAGCACCAGTACAGTAGCCAGCAGCAGGCGGGCGCGAGGTGGCGGCACCTGCTGGGCCCGTCGCTACAGTCACTTCCCAACGGGCTTAAGGCGTCACTACCACTGTCAGGATTGTCAGAGACAGTACGCAGGCTGCCCAGCCGCTGTGCAACGCCGGCAATCGTAAGGGGCGGCGTGTCTTGGAGGGGATGCGGGCCCGTGCCTGCACAGCACGACAAGTTAACAGCGTTATGCGCCGATCAAGTGGTCCGATGCCCTGATGGCCCTGCAGGCGCCATAGCTGGGCACCTCCGAAACACAGCACCTTGCAAGGGATCGCCCATGCCGCCGTTGCTTGAACCAATGTCGCTTAAGACGTACTAATATTGTAGGGAGAATGAACGCACAGCACGCTAAGCGGGCGTGGCATAGCATGCAGAGCAGGGTTCCTTGACTGATGTTGATGTCAACACCTCCTCAGCCCGTAGCCACAACTTTACAACCACCGACTTCCTTGCGCGCTATCGTGGTAGCAGATCGATGTGAGCTGGGGTGCAAAAAGCAATGTGCGCTTCGAGACCGGAGGCCGTGTGGAATATTTGAGTCATTGACGCTCTTATACGTCCAATATGTGCATGGTTACATGCATGCGCCCCTGCGACTTATGGGGGTTTCTACTCAGCTAGTTCAACAGTATTAGCATCAATATAAAAGGTTCTACAACATGCGCCATATTGTTATGCGGACTGTACTGGCGGGACACCAGGGTTTTGTTTGTTCAAGCTTAAGCTCTGCCTCAGTGATTCATGCAACAACAGCGTAAAATGACTGGACAGCAAGTTGCAGGGCAAGGGGTATGGTGTGGTATGCAGGCAGGATGGGCAAGTAGAGTTATCCGCTAGAAGGTGCTGTGTTCATTTCGTCAGCAAGAGTCAGGATCAGGCAAGTCACACATCAAAGGCAAGAGTTCAGCATCGTAAAACAGGGAGGCCAGCAGGTGGGTACGGCATGCATGCTGCCAGCATGAGTGTGAGTGTAGGTCAGCGACTGAGGGAGACATATGGTCTGGTGGCAATCCCATATATATCAGGACTCTAATGTTAACATCAGTGCCCACAGCACAGCTGCTGTTGCTATCCAATGTCATCCAAATGTCTTAAGCTGATGTGCATCAGCCACCATACTGACTGCTGTATGAGTGGGTGCATCCACATCATCCTGCATAGCACACACAGAAAAGCACATCATGCCCAACATCTTTTATGAAGGGGCACAAAGACAGGTGGAAGGTGCATTCAACTAGCGGCAGCATGCTGAAGCATATAGTGCACAAATACAGTGCACACAACATAACCGCAAAGCAGCAGCACCCACCTTTTCGTCCACTGAGGTGTAAGCGGGATTGAAAGTGCCCATGGCAGTTGCTGCAGCTGACCGCCGCCGCTTCCTGCGGACAAGCACGACCGCCAGCACCACAAGCACAAACAGCAGGAGACTGCCGCCACCGGCTGCGATGGCAATGATTGCCCACATGGGGAGGCCACTGCTGCTGCTGTCCCCCTCGCTCTCATCAATCTCGGCGCTGGTGCTGTTGGCACTGGTGCCAGTACTGCTGGTCGTGCTGCTTGTACTGCTGGGATCAGCCTCCTCAACATCAGGTTCAGCTTCAGGCTCGGGCGCCACAGGTGGGGAAGGCGGTGGGGGGCTGGGAGGTGGCGGCGAAGGCGGGGGTGGTGAGGGTGGCGGCGAGGGTGGGGGTGGCAGCTGCGCTACCTTTCCATCCTGCATACTTTGCGGCAGCAAAAGAGCCAGGGGTTGGTAACCACGGCGGCAGCAAGAGCAAGGTAGAAAGTGGCATTGCAGGCGTCTCCATGCCAGGGGAGTGGCTGATCCGGGCAGGCGGTCGTCTCCCAAAGGGCAAAAAGGCTTCCCTGCGGCAGGCCTCACCCGGAAGGGCACCAAGTCGGGGCCGCCAACCATTTTGAGGTCGACAGCAGACAACACGTCCATAATGCCAGGCGTCCTGAAGCAAGGTGGGCAGATTATGGACAGCAAGAAAGGGGCAGGCATACTTAGTGAAAGTGCACGCTTAGCGGGGGAGGCTAACGAAATGCCTGGCTGCCTTCCTGATCAACGCCGAGCAGCTCTGGCTCCCTGCGGCAAACTCAGCAGAGAAGTGGCAGCAGAGGCGCTGGCAGCCATAGCGACATGTGGTTGCCCGACTGTCCGCTGCGTGCTTACTTGGAAAAGGCTGCTTGGGCGGTGTTGTACATTTGAAAGGGGTCAGAACCAGCGGACACAACAGTGACCTGCAGCATTGGTCTAGGTTCCATGCCCTTTATTAGCAACACCCATAACAGGGCTACCAGCGGAAGAAGCTGTGCCAATGCAAGCCGCTGGCAGCCTCAAACCTTCCAACTAGTCATGACCACCAACCCAGCGTGCTCACGTGATGTGGAGGCCCAAGCACTCGAAGCGTCTAACATACAGCAAGCCAGCATGGTAACCAACCAACCAACCTTACAAGCCCACCTGCTCAAATGAGCATGGCTTCTGCCAAATATTTTCCATGAGTTCACAGACCCCCTCAACCCCACCCGACACCCAAATCACCAGCCCAAAAACAAGAAACAAGAGAACATACGATACACACCCTCTACACACACGTCAAGGTCTAAGTCACCGCCCACCTGCAGATACCAGGGCTCCTCATCACCAGTGTCCTTAGCAGCCACAGTGCCACCAGCCTTTGCGTCCTTGTTGGCTCCCGTTCCAGCCTCTGTACCGCTGGTAGCAGGCTTGTACTGCTCATGCGACTCCTCTTCAAACTCCAGGAAGCCTGCATGGTCAAAGCCAGTGGCCTCCTTCCCACCCTCGGCAGCCTGGTCCAGCAGCCGACGGCGGCTGCCAGCTGGCACAGCGCTGCTATTGCTGGCGCCGTCATTGGAGGCCGCGGCTTGAGCAGGTGTTGAAGCTGATGCTGGTCCCGGAGCAGGCATGGGTGCAGGATCAGGCTTAATCATTGAGCTGGCAGGCACCCAGCGCATCTCCACCACGAAACTGCTGCTGGCATTGCTGCCCGCCGCCTTGCTCACAGCCTCCACGACGAGCGCCTGCTGGGCGAGGAAGTGCTTCTCAGAGGCGCCTGCAGGGAACAAGGTTGGGACAGCTAAACAAGGCGTGGAGAAGGGAACAGGCAGCCTATAGAGCTGATGTCACGCGAGGTAAGGTAGGCAAGATGACTGCCTTCCGGGAACCTGAACCTCACTTCTTGTGCATAGCAAGCTAATGCAGGTCGATTGGGCAGACACATGGATACAAAAATCTAAAAAAAGTTGTATAAAATTTTGTTGTTCCATTTTTTTTTGTTTCCATTTTTTTGACCATTTTCAATTTTAAAACTTTTTTAGACTTTTTTTGAGTTACTTGATTTGTTTTTTTATTGTTTTTAAAAATCTATCTGATCTCTTTAAACTTGTTAAATACAAGAGAAATTGTGTACAATCCTCTGCGTTGGCTTGTTCTTGATCAAAACCAAATGTCCAATTTGCTGAGACTAACACATCTCCTCAACTTTCGTTGAGTCCTTTCTTTTTTCTTTTTTGATTGCTACTAATAAGATTTCTTTTAGAGTGAATTTTTTTAATTTCTTGTAATGATAACCTAGATCTTTTATATTGAAGGGTGGAACTAATAGAACGATAGGCTTTATTAAAGTCATGAGACTGACTGACTGAGGGAAGTTACAGAGTCTGCGCCAGGATACCCGCTGGCGGGGAGGTACAAT
>JAAMXP010003480.1:0-11965 GCA_019693395.1 Ettlia oleoabundans | reverse complement strand
GCGGTTGGCCTGCCCCCCGGCCCTGGTGCTGACTCTTGCTGGGTGGCTGCCAGCCAGCCAGCCAGCCAGCCAGCAAAGGCGCAGCTGAGCAATATTAGGGTCGACATATTGGAACACCAAAGCAGCACAACCACAAGTAATGATTCCGGCGCTCACTTGGGATGAAGATCGTGCTGAGATCCCGCTGGATCAACGCGTTGGCGGTCAAGGGCGGCCGGAATGTTGTGCTGCTGGTTTCTGCCGCTGCCGCTGACACACCCATCCCGCCATCACGCCCTGCATAGTCGTATGAGAGGGAGGGATAGGTGGGTGGGAATTGCAGCTGAGTAGAGGCTGCAGGGAGCCTGGCCCAACTGGCTGCCAAATGGAGCACTGGAAGGAAGACCACCAAGCAGTTGCAGCGCCAACCAACTGCGGCTTGTTCTGGTGCACTGCGGCACTGACTTACGAATGACTTTGGGTGCTGGACCCTTCTTGCCGCCGCTTTTCTGTATACGCGAGACTAGGAAGCGCGAGCGCGACATCTGCCCTGTCGGCCCGTTGCTGCTAGTGCGGGTGCGGCCCAGCCAACTGCCGGTGGCACGGATGGACATGCCGGTTTGCAGGCCCTCAAAAAGCGATTTCTTGGGAACCACCAGTTGCACACGTCCTTGCGCCGTATCCAACAGGATAGCTCTGCACCAGAGGTGAGAAGCGGGTGGGCGGCTGGGTGGCGCGCACCACCGCCGACAGCGGAGGACAGGGGCCGCAAGGAGGGCAGACGCGGTAGTGCGGTCGGGCCTGCAGCACGAGACTTGCTGGACTGGCTGCTCACCTTTGTGTCTCTCCTGGTGCAGTGATCGAGATAACTCGTGCTTCCCCTGCAGAGGGCACAAGCGGATTGCGTAAAGGCAGGGCTCTCCGGAGAGGCACAGCTTAGCGGCTGCCATAGGCTGCAGACACGCTTCCAGCATCCTCAGTCACCTGATATGGTGAATACATTCATCATCCTGCGGGTTCGCGCGGCTTTGATAGGCTGCGCAAGCGTGAGGAGGGCCACCAACAGCACAGCCGACAGGCTGCTGCGACACAGCGACCCCCCTTTCTCAGTAATGCGTTGTTGCATCATCTAAGAAGCATTTTTTGAAAGGGTTAGCCGGAATCTGATGTTCGAGCTCAAGGAGCATTGTCCGGACTTGGCGGACTGGCCAACCGGAGAGCTCGGGTAGACAACTACGTAATAACGCTCCAGTTTATGTCGTAATGACTGCTTGGTTTGTAGTCTTGGACTGTAATCATTGTTTGATTACGCATCGAAAACTGTAGCGCTCGGTCCAACGTCTTCAGTCAAAGGTGGCAGCGGTTGAGCGCGGAGAACCGAGTTGCTGCGACCGGCAGAGACGTCCGCACCCAAATGCCAACAATTAGCAATGAGTTGCACACGCCAGTCGGAGCGCCTTTGCAGGCGGCGAGGGCCATCCGGGACGGGAGTGGGTCGGGTGTGGGCCACACAGATGGCGGAGACGGGTGTGCGCCGCTGCAGGCGGCGCTGCCTTTGCCCAGGCAGGCAGCTCTGGCCCAGACGCGGTGCCCGCATGCTGCAGAAGCGGTCTCCGGTGGCTGTACCTCCATCAGCATGTTCATAGATGCATGCGCAGCAACCTGTGTGGCAAGGTGACATGCCAGGCATGACGTGTGTGGCTCAACCGACACGGCACTGTGCCCCGACTATGCAAGCTGTTGGGAGGTGAGCCAACAGCTACCATGTCTCGTGCCGCTGCGAGCATTCAATCAAGCGTAGGGACGTATTGAGACCGGCTGGATGCAAAACTCAGCACTGAGCCTGCCTCTGGCTGCCATGTGGCCCTGCTAGCCGGTACACCTAGGCCTGGCCCTGGATCCCACTGTGGAGCACCGCCAGTGTGTTAAATCAGCAACAAGTGAGACAAGTAAAGCGAAGCTCCCTATAAGGGTTTTAGTGATTTTCCGTACACTGCAAGGAATGAAAGGTCGCGATCAAATGCGAGGACAAGAGCCCCATTTGGTTGACGGCTATAGGGGCAGGGCGTGGCTGCAGTGTGGTGGCTGGCCAGCCAGCCAGGCAAGGGTTGTGTGGAGATGTGAGATGCGAGAGTGCCACGAACGGCAAGAGTTCAGGGAGTATCGCACGCTTCAGCAAACTCCAAACAAGATTGAGGAGGGACATTGGGTCCATGTAAACGAGGAGTATTAAGCAAAACTGGAGCTGCCCTTCAGTCGGGGTGGCACACCTTATGGCTGGGCATGAACACAAAGTGCCGCATCTGGTAGGGAACTAGCGGTAAAAGGCGAAAACTGGGCAAGGTAGAACAGCACTAAAAGGTAAAAGGTGCCGTGAGGGGAGCGGCAAGGATGGCGTGTGCAGGGTGATGGCTGCAAGGCTGGCAACATCCCGAGCAGGTTATTCTGCTGGGGGAGGACCCGTATCGGGGGTTGGTTCTGGATCTGGGAGGCGCTGGGTTGCAATTGTAAGCCGTAGGAGAAAGAATGCTGAGGTGGCAGATGGCGGAGGGATGACCTCGCCTGCAGAGTGTTTCTGAAGGATGGACTGATGGAAGTGAGGAGGGGGCCACAGTAAAGGGAATGGTAGTTGGTGGAATTTTAGGCTCAGAGTGAACAAACCAGTGTGTATAGCCTGGCCTGAAAGGGGAGAAAGGGTTTGATAACAGCTAGGGGGAGCGCTGCAAGGTGAAACAATCAGATGGACAACATAAACAGATGAGTCGGTCAGCGCTGTGCCCAGCCTGTCACCGGCCGCTGCGCTGTGCGGCAGCAAGCAGCGGGCCGCATGCGGGGTCGGCGGCTCCAGCCAGCCCGTTGCAGTTGTTATCAATGCCTGCTGCGCAGGTAGCGGCAGTTTCTGCGCCGCCACGGCGACACACGCTGACCTGCGCCAAGCCGCCTGACACGGATCGGTAGCGAAGCACTACGCCAGAGGCTGCCTGTGCCCAGGACTGGCCGGCTGCAGCATGAAAACGGGAGTGGGGTTGACGTCAGCAATGGCTTGGCAGGAAGGCAGGCTGGCGGGCGGCTCAGGTTGATACAGGTGGCCTGTGGCAGGCTGCAGCCGCAGCATTAGCCCGAACTTTCCCGCCTGAGGGAGGGAGCAGCCTGGGGAAGCAAGCAAATCTGGCAAAAGGGGTAGCGATCTGCCACCGGGGGCTCGGCGGCAGCATGAGGCGGAATGCAAAACAGCAGGGACACAAGAAAGCAAGGCGGCACCCAACAAGCCAGCCGGCCAGCCGGCCAGCCAGGCAGCCAATTGGTAATGCACTGAGATGATGTGCCCCTTTGCCCCACCTGTGAGTGAAGCGTGCAGGGTGCTGGGCCGAGTGTCATAGTTGTTTGTGGTGGGGGCAGTGTAGACGTTCACCTTTCCCGCTACAGCTGCTGACAGCCCCTTGTCCGCCTTTTCTGCTGTTCGGAATCCCACAAAGATGGGGTCAACTCCCGCCACCCAGCTGCCCACATTGACGCGCAGGCCGCTCTGTTGCGCTACTGCCTGGCTAGCTAGCTGCACCTGCACCGTCTGGCCGGGCTTGAGGTTTGTGGCATCCAGCTGCAGCACCGAGATCCACCCCATCTGCCAGGCCTGGGGCGTGTTGAGGCACCTCTGGCTGCAGCAGTATCCCATGAAGCTGCCGGTGTCACCGTACCTGCAAAAGCAGAAAAGGTGGGGAGGTGTGGCTGGGAAGGTGTGAGCAGCATGAGGAGGCACACATCGGGTGGGCGACAAACAGAGACGGGCAGCCGGAAGGCAGGCGGCACCACCTTCACCAAGGTGCGAGGCAAGGCCTGGCACCCTTGAAGTGCAGGCACGCAGCCAGGCAGGCAGTGCAACACACTCACTCGTCGGTCTGACCGTCTGGCTTGGTCGTTCCGGCGTGTCCCAGGAACAGGTTGTGTCCCAGTTCGTGAGTGATGGCAGTGGGGTTATCCCAGAAATCCCCGGAGATCCAAGATCGGCAGGAGTAGCTGTCCTCACAGCCCACGTAGGCCAGCCCCGCAAAGCCACAGGTGCTGGGGGGCAGCAGGAAGACCCTGCAGTGCGGCGTGGCGGACGTTGGGTGCAGACGTGGATGAGAGGTGGTCACAAGGCGTAACAGCAGGGCAAGCTGCTCAGCTGGCAGCCCACTCTGGAACTTGCAGCTATGCTGCTTCTGGGCAGGAATAGGCGACGTAATTCACTCTCTTCCCACGGGAAGAGAGCGAGTTACGTCGTTCAGCTACAAGCGACATGTATTGGGGTGTTTGTGATGCCCAGCAGTGCAGTTGTACTGCCCCCACCTGTACTTGTACTGCTCCATAGGCAGGCCCTGAGCCGCCAGCGCCTCCTCTGCTGCATCCGCCCACCCGCTGAAGTCGTCGAAATCGCATTTGCTGAATGTCCAGGACACGCCGTAGCTGCAAGGAAAGGCAGAGGGAAGTGAGAGATGGAGGGGTGAGATATGGGTGGATACACGGTATTGTGAGCAAGCAACGAGACAGCAGTTCTGGCGAGGCTGAGAGTGCTATCAAGGTGCATAGACGAAAATGAGTAGTCTGATGCAGCTGCCCAGCACCATCTCTGCTGATAAGCTGCTGCAACAATTGACAGAGCTGGATCGGCAGACACATGCCCAAGAACCAGCGGGCCGCGAGATGACAAGGTGAGGCCAGCCAGCGATCCGGCAGGTGCAGCCAGGCTATCAAGCAGCGACAGTGGCCCATTGCTCACGTTGTGCCTGAGCACGGCAGCTTGACCAGCGGCGCTACCAGACTGTTTGCTGCTGTCAGGCGTGTCCTCCCATAAGAGCATTGGCCATACATGGATCCGACTGTGGTGCCGTTGCTGTTGAGCTCCTGGAACACCGTTCGCTTCACTTGGGTGATGGAGTACTTGGGGAGCTGGGTGCCCGCGCAGGCGCTGCCGTCGCCATTCACCCCCGCGACTGCCATAGAACACGGGGCGAAGGTAGCGTGGGGCAGGTCAGAAGGTAAACTAGGCGGGCAGCTGGGTTGAGCAAGGACCGTCGGGGCGCTGCTGTCATGGAAGGCAGTTGGTGCCAGTTGGGTGGCACTCATGTGCAGCTCATGGGCCAAATATACGGAACTGCAAAATGCAAGTGCAATGCAACCGCCACTTTTTACCAAGCAGCGTGCCAACTCACTCGGGATGAACAGGGTTGGGATGTCGCTGGCGGTGACGGGGTTGCTGGACAGCGGCAGCTTGATGGGGACCGCCTGCGCTCTGCTCTTGGCGGGGCCTGCAGTATAGCCCGGCAGGGAGGTGAGGCGTATGTGGCCGTTCAGGCAGGTTACACAGTCAGCTCAGCCAGAATTTGTCCAGGATGGCGCTGGGGAGGGGTGGTGGCCGCACTTACAGCATGTGGAATGCGCGTTGTTGGCGAGCGGCAGCGACAGGAGTTACTAGGGTGTGTGGGTGCAAACTTCCCGCACGCCACGGTGGCAATGATGCGAAGTTGAGTGCCACTCACGTCTTATAAAGCGCCTGGAAGCCCTAACAGCCTGGGCTGCCTGCACTTTTGCTGCCTTGAAGGTGCGGTGCCGCCTGCCTCCGGCTGCCGCTGCTGCCGCTTGCGTGTCACCGCTGCCAGCACCGTTGGTCCAGGTGCCTTTTAGCCGCACGCGCAGGCCTGTGCGCAGGCCATCATGCTGCCCCTCTTCGCTTTCCAGCACTCTCACACGCTCTCCGCTGCTTGTTGTGATCCACACAGCCCTGCAGCAGGTGTGGAGGGCGGCAGCGTCAGGGACTCCCCCCTTGTGCCCCCTCCGTCCGCCCCTTTTCCGGCCCCTCTTTCGCGACCTCTAGGCGGCACCAGCTTACCTTTCTGATTTTCGGCTGTCTGGAAAATCCACAGAAAGCACAAGGGCACGTCCTGCACGCCCGGACGGCCAGATGCATGGGAGTGGCGTGAGTGGAGCCGCCTCCTGGCGCTGTGGGGCAGCACCAGCCGATTTGAAGATGTTGAACACTCTCACCAGCCAACGTTGAAGGCTTCGTAGCCGCTAACTGCCGAGAGGCGGACACGACGGTCGCCAGAAGCGTCAGGAGGAGCGCCTCCAGCTGTAGAATACTGCTAAACGTTGCCATTGAAATCAAACATTCCTAAAGTGAAAGTTGAACTCAGTGGATTCGTCCCCTCGAGGTTAGCCCGTCCGGATCATCCGTGATGGTGTAAGCATGTTGTGCAGCAGCAGCAGCAGCCATATCATGCAGATTTTTCTGCGGATTTGTCTCGATGCAATATTGAGGATAAAGAGGGAGTCCAGTCGGGCTCGTTCGCCCCGATTGCAGCTTTTCGCACCGCAACTGGATTTTGGCCCTCTTGCCTGCTCAAGTTCGGCGATGTTGTGGCGGGACTGGCCGCGAGAGGCGCAGACCTGTTGACATTAAGGCTCCAGACTGGCTGCAGCCCTGCCTTTGCAGCTGACTGACAGATTGCATCATGTCAACACGTGTGTTACTCTCCGACAACGGTGGACAGCATGCTTGGTTTCCGACAGCTGCAAGTGCGCAAAGGCCGTCAGCGTATTCTGCCACCTTGACTGGCGGGGCCCGCGATCTTGTCCAGAGAGCGAGATCTACCTTGTGAAGCCGCTGGAAACCGCTGTCTACAAGTGCCCTTGTTTGTACAGGGATCAGCACCGTGCAGTGTCTTACAAAGATGGCTGGTTAGCGCCTTGTGACGCCGCCACAGCCACCGTCAAGGCGCCGCATCTAGTGATAGCAGCGCAGCTGAGCTGTTTCAGTCACGCTTGCATTTGCAGTGCAGCATCAATGGTCGTCGCTATTGTGCGATAGGTGCCAGGGCAGGGCTGGCCGACAAACTGAAACCGATGAAAGCCAAGTGAAAGTGCTGCTGCTTAGCTCGCATCCTGGTCGCAGACACATCTGTAGGGAAGAGATGCGCCGCATAACAAGGCTTGTGCTATGCTGTTGACATCAGGCCCGCGGCCAGCTCAGCAATCAAATTCGAGTCCACTCTCTGATCCGCTGAAAGACAGCAACCGGCGGAGGCCAGCCGAAGCGGGGCGTGAACCGGCGCCAGTGGCTTCTTTGCCATGGTTTCACTCCAGGTGCCTGGGATGAGCGGGGTGGTGCTACCAAGAGTGCAAACCTTGCTGGCGCTATGCACTGTCAACAGCGCACTCGCGGTGCACGCCGGCGCCGACGTTGTCAGCTGGCATCCCGCCGCCGCCGCCGCTGTTATATGCAACGCGCCTCGTAGGCTTTACTGCCACGGTTGCATTGTTGCACAAACCCGGAGGGAAAGCACCATGCCCGCATGCACTGCTTGAACGCTCCGTATAAATGCTCTGTTTTATTGCCTGCTGCTGCAGGAGGGGGAAAGGAGTTGATGTCAACAGGCAATGTCCGCGAGGGGGCGCCTGCTGCTGCGACGCTGCCGCTTGGGGGCCCTCGCAACCAGCCCGCCGCCCCCTCTGCTGCTGCTCCTGCTGCCACCTCTGGACCTAAGTTACCTGAGAGCAGCAAGGAGCTTCTGCGGCGCATGGCTGAGGAGCTCCTGCTGCTGAGCGGGCAGGCGGAGGCTGCTGAGGCCCGAGCAGACGCCACGCAGCGCGCCTTGGATGCACTGGCAGCGGCACAGGGCATCGCTGGTGGCGGCGACGCAGCAGATGGGGAGATGCCACTGGCCCGGTTGCAGGCTGAAAGGGTTGCGGTCGAGCACAGGTTGCTGGATACGCAGCGCCGTGCATTGGCGGCGGAGACGGCGCTGGGAGAGGCGCATAAGGGCATGCGGGGGTTGCAGGCGCAGCTGGCTAGGACACAGGGTGAGCTGGCGGTACAGAACAGAGAAACTGCAGAGCTTAGGCAGCAGATGGAGCAGCTTCAACAGAGTATCCAGCAGCAGAGGGAGCGGGAGCGGGAGCGTCACCAGCAGGCGGGGTCGCCTCCCCGTACATCGCAGCAGCAGCAGCAGCAGCAGCAGGAGGCGGTGCCTGCGGTGTCGCCGACGCTGTCACCATCGCCGCAGAGCAAGCGGCAGCAGTCACAGCAGCAGGCGCGGGATCGGCCGGAGGAGGTGCTGTCGCTGCGCCAGAAGTTGTTGGAGGAGCGGCGGCAGCGGCAGGTGGATGTGGAGCGCATCAGGCAGCTGGAGAGCCAGCTGGCACAGCTGCAGGCACAGCAGCGGGCACAGCAGGGTCAACAGGCACAGCAGCTGGGGCCACTGTCATTGCCGCAGCCCCAGCAGGGAGAGCAGGGGCAGCACCAGGATGAGCAGCAGCAGGTGCAACAGAGGCGGCAGGAGGAGGCGGAGGGGCAGGGACAGCAGGCAGCGACGGCGGCACCAGCAGGGGTTGAAGGGCGGCAGACAGCAGCCGGCAGCAGGGGCAGCAGCGCAGATGACGACACCATCAGCCTCAGCCAACCCGCAGCGGCTGCCGGGCGCCCGCAGGATGGCATGGAAAGCGTGTCAGCACCGGCGGCGGCTGCGGGTCGCGATGCAGGGTCCATGCGACCTCCGCCTCAAAGGCTGGGCCGGCTCAAAGACACGCCGGCAGCACCCCAGGCCATTGCTTCATCTCCGGCAGTGGCTAACGGCAGCGGGGTTGCCAGCGGTGCTAGGAAGCGGCCGGGGCATGCGCCCGTCCCTCCCCCAAACAGCAAGCACCAGCGGCAGGGCGGGAGTGCTAGAGCGGCTGGCGGGGCGGCGCTGCCTGCCGCCGTTGGTGCTGCTGCAGCTGCAGCGGGGAGCATGAGCCCGGGAGAGAGCGCGATGGGGGCGGTAGCTGTGGTGGGTGCATGCCTGTCAGTGGCCCATTGTTCTCTGTTTTCAGGGCGGTGTGACCTGTGCTTGCTGGTTGCCGGCTGTGCCGCTCCTGTGGCTCATGTGAGGTGCGCTTGAGACTTTGTGATGGTGTGGTGTGCTGTGGTGCGTGCTCACACTGGCTGCTGGTGCCCCTAACCATATACATGCGCCTGTCTCTGACCTAGACCGACCCCAAGTTCTTCACTCTGCCCATTGCCTTTCCTGCTGCTTTTGTGCAGCTGGGGCGCGATCTCTCGAAACGCGCAGCCGTCACCCCCGAATGGCCCCGAGCAGCGGCAGCCGCCAACGGCGGCAGCGCAGCCGCAGGGGCAGACGCCTGGGAGAGCGCTTTGCTGAATGGGGCTGGGGATCTGCTGCTTTTCCTCAAGGAACCGGCGGCAGCAGGCGCGCAGCACAAGCAGCAGGACAGTGGGGGCGGGGAGCGGCGCCGGCTGGGGCGGCGGTCCAACCTTGGAGCAACCTCCACCACCAGCAGTGGCGGCAGAGGGAGCGGCGGTGTGGGTGTGGACAAAGGCGAGACCGCCGAACAGTGGCTGAATAGGTGGGCGGGTTGGTGGGCGTGGAGCAGGATTTCTCGCATCAATATCCAGCCACTTGAGTGGTGGGCAGGGGTTTGGAGCGGGCCCCTCCACTAACGGGGTGACAAGCAGCGTGGGCCCAGCAGGAAGCAGTGCTGTGGCAGGACAGCACATCGCTCTGCCTTACTCAACCTCTCACCAGTCCCCTCTTTCCCTGCCATTTTCATGGTATACCAACTATTGCAATCCCCGCCCCCAATCAGGGGCAAAAGAGTCAGTGACGCATAAGCCCACACCCAGCTCCACCTAGCATGTATTCCCCCCAATCTGCCCCAGAACACACCACACCCCCAAACACCACATCACGACAACACACACGTGCACATCCACCACCTCCTTGCCTTGTGCAGGGCTGTGGGCAACTACGTGCAGACAGTTCTGCTCAGCAACCCCAGCTTCAAGTCCATCTTCGGTCAGCCGGTGTCGCGGGATGTTGCGGGGTACCATGACGTCATCCACTCGCCCATGGACCTGGGCACCATCAAGGGTGAGGCAGAAGGGAAGAAAGCAGTACAGGAAAGGGAACGACAGGAGAGTGGGTGGTGGTGGCAGCGGATTGGTGTGTGGTGAGTGATGGGGAGGTGGTTGGAGTGGTTAGCAGCCCGCGTGCCTGCACAGCCCTTACAACACCATCCACCCCAGCCTCAGCCCCGCCACAAGTGCGCCATTCTACCTTTTTCCGCCGCCTGCAGCCAAGGCTCAGCGTGGGGAGTACAGCAGCCCTCAGCTGTTCCAGCGGGACCTGATGCTGGTGATCACAAACGCGCAGACGTACAACGAGTCACCCAGCCACCCAGGCGGGTGCTGTGCTGTGCATGTTGGGGCTGTGATGTGCTGTGATGTGTTGTGTTGCTGCAGGATTGGTGCTGCTTGTGTGCTTGTGGCGATGCTCGTCTGTCTTGTCGGGTGGTTCATCAAGTATATCAAGCCGTACTGATGGTGTGCAGCTAGGGCTCACAGCCCCCAGCCACTCGCCTGCCTGCCCGCCCAAGCACCAATTCCACAGTCCTCTCCACATATGATGTGCACATACTGTGGCACTCAGCCATTAACAGCCGCACTCTTTGCGCTGTGTGTTCCCTGCCCTCCCCCACCTGCCTGCCTGTCAGTGCACAAGGCTGCCACCGACCTGATTGACATGTTGAACAAGCCGCGCAGCTTCTTCCTCAAGGTGAACCACTAACCGACCTGCTGCCGTCAGCGCATCAATGCATGCACAATAGTATGGATGGGCAGGTTCCTGTGTATAGAGAGGAGAGTAAGGTGTGCTGAAGTTTGGTGGTGATGGATCAGGGTTGCGGGAGTTTGTCATCATGTGAGGCGGGGCTCGCTGCGGCGTGCCCCCGTGGCAGCAGGCTGGCTGAGAGGGGTGCTTGTTGGGTTATTGCCCTTTCATGGAGCAGTTACAGCAAGTTTTGATGAATAGCTGGCATCACCCTTTCCCTCCCTTTAGGCTTGTTGGATCTCTCGTGCCTATGTGTCATCATGCTCAGTACTATCTAGCACTCCAGAAAGTTGATTGCCTACTACCACATCAAGCAGCTCCTTCTTTCCAACTCGTGTGTCTCCTGTCACACAGGTGGAGGAGCAGTTCCAGGCTGCACGGCGCGCTGAGCTGGCTGCGGTGATGGCTGAGCATCGGGCGGCGCAGGAGGCGGAGCTGGAGGCGGTGGAGAGGCAGCTGGCGGCAAAGGTGATGTCGGATGTCGGGGTGGAGGTGGTGGTGTGCTGTTGTGTGTTGTGGTGGTGGTCAGGGTGCGGCTCATGGTGCACACCGCTTGCTCATTTATTGGTGTGTGCGTGTCTTTGCCTGTCTGTGTATGCTGTAACGGTGTATGCTGTAATGGTGTATGCTGTAATGGTGTGTACATCGTGCAGGTGCAAGGTGGGCTGACTGTGGCTGTGTATGCCGAGGACGACGAGCAGCACAACAAGTACTACCTCATGCAGGTGCGCAGCGTGGTGGTGCTGCTGCTGCAAATTGGTGGCTGCTGCTGGCTTGGGATGCGTGCAGCTGGAGGTGTGGTGATGGCGGCAGTCCCAGGGGGACTGCCTCTTACAGATGGGGCCAGTGGCGTTTTTTTGGGGGGGGGGCTCGACACGGTGCCTTGGCATGCTGTGCTGTGCTGTGCCGTGATTTGTCACGGTCGAATTGGAGAGCGTGCGGCTGGGGTCCAGCCAGGCAATCTGCCGTCACAATCATCCTCTTCCTAATGGTGTCCTCTCAGTTTCAGTCTTGCCCCTGGCGCACCTGTTTCACTGTGCGAGCGTATTGCTCCTCTCCCTGCATCCGACCCATCATAGGTTGTATGTGTGTGTACACTGTGTAATCTGGGCGTGTGTGTGTGCACTACCATGACCTGTGCAGGCCACGGGGCCAGTGGAGGTGCTGCATTCCGACGAGCAGGACGACTTTGGGCAGGAGTACAAGCGAGGGGACACGGTCGTCAAAGGTGCTTGGCGGCACAGAATCCTTTTCTTGTGCCACCGCATTGCCTCACCCCACATGCCTGCCAGCCTGCTTTGCTGCCTGCATGCCTGCCTGCCTGATCGCCAGTATCTACCTATCTG
>JAAMXP010003457.1:0-10933 GCA_019693395.1 Ettlia oleoabundans | reverse complement strand
TACAAGTGCGGCGGTGGCTGGTAAAAGATAAAAGTAGGATGATAAGGAGTGCATAGTCGTGTGAAGCAGAAGGGTGTCAACAAAGCGGCGCAATCTACGCCGACAAGAGCAACAATGAGTTAAAAAGCAGGCGGGATTGCACAGCCGACATGAGCGGGTACAGGGTGCTCACTGATACTGGAACGGAAAGGCTCACTAAGCGCCCCAGTGGAGCAGGCATACTCAACTGGGTAAATTTTTGTTTGACACGGCAGGGCCTGTGCGCTGGGTAGGGTGGGGCAAGGAATGGAGGTTGGTAAGGTGGAAGTCACCTGTTGCCAAGCAGGAACGGCCTCCTTGGCCTGGAACCCTCGTTGAACTGTGATATTATAATCTTGAAAACCTAAGAACCGCGGAGCAAGCCCAGTTGCATGCCCAAAATTTTGCGCGCCAGAGAGGAATCGGAAGGGACTCCGGCATCGGCCCCGAGGGGTGATGCCAGGGGCCAACCGTTTCCACCCCTCCACGTCGGCAGTTTCCGCCCGGAAACGGTTGGAACCTCCCCATATTGAGTCCGCCTTACAGACAACACAGCCCACGTAGCCACCCGAATGGGAGCAGTCAGCAGGGCCAGCAGAGGTTCCAGGGATGGTATCCGGCTTTTCTAATATTCTTTCAAGAGGTGTTCGGTCGCCCAAAAACTTTTATTAAATCAACGAACGAATCCCTGTTCGGACTTAGCGTGCCACTACGGTAACAAAACAAGAAAAGGCGGAGTCGCGTCCTTCGGACCCGTCTCCTTGCGTACTTCTGGAGAGTGCACTGTCCGCTCCGAAGAAAGGTTCAGCACAGGAAAGCATGCAGGGCTGACGACTGTGGGCATTCTTCTTAGGGCATGCCACATAGCGCACGGTTGTACTGCGCTTGAGCACGTTGTTGACCGGCTGATATCTCACTGATCTGCTGTTAGGATGGTGGGGCTGTAAAAGTTACCTTTACTGTTGGGCAGGCCATTGCTTCGGTGTCTCCAAGCGCGGTCTCCAAAATTTAAGGGGTGCCCGCAGCGGGCCCAACGCATGGCAGTTCCGAAAGGTGATGCGCATCTCTCCAGATAAATGCTCAGCGGAACACCAATAAGTGGTTATGCGCTCGTTCGACGCTAGATCGTTCAAGCGGGGCTTGGCTGCGGGCCGTTCGCGTTTCATGTGTGCTAGCCGGACTTGTGTGCGGTGGCCATTGCTGTCGACATCACCCCTTGTAAGCGCCCGTCGGAGACTTGCACCGTTGGCCCTCCTTGCTTCGCCTTCAGCCCGCACGACACCCGCACGACACCCAGCGTCTCGGCTCCCAAATGCTAGCCAATAGCGCCGCTGCGCTCACCCACCTGTTTGCTGCACCAAATGCAGACCGGACATGGCCACCTACACCACGTCTTCGTGGTTAGAGGCCGCAGGCCTGCCGCCAGAAACGTCTTCCAAGGTGGCATTGACAGGCCTGTCGCTGTGCCAGCTGCGCAATCTGATGATCAGTGAGTATGAGCGCTACGGCATCCGGGATATGGCGGAAAAACAGCAGCTGTTCAAAGCACTGCAAGCCTCCAACAACACACCGCCTGGCACCAGTCCGCAGCTGACAGCGCACCCCAGCGGGCCACCTGCCAGCGAGGATGATGGCACGTCGTCGCAACTAGTAGATCTGGACGATGATGACTTTCTGACGCAGGTGGTCCTTGTAGTGCTGTTTTTGCTGCTTAACCTGAACGGCCACGTCTAGGGAATGCAGCAACTCCAGAAACGGTTTGCCATCATGCTTCCACGCTTCCCCGTCTCTTCCCTGGCTGGCGGCACATGTGAGCTTCTATTGCGCAGCAGGACTTGGACCTTCAGGGTTATACTGACCAAGCCATCGTGCTGTCGCCTGGCCCATCAGCCCCGGATATGCCAGGTGTGCGGATCTGGTAAAATTTACACCCGTAAGCGCTGGCCATGCAACGCTTCCACCAACAGACGATGGCAGAATTGATCGCATGTGCATTGCAGCAGCGGTGCAAAACACCGCGCCATTGCTTCTTTCAATGATGCCTGATGCCCCCAAAATTCGAGTCATTGTGCGCAAGCGGCCGCTGAACAAAAAGGTATGTGCCAACCGGCTCGAGAGCCGGCCACCTGGCTCGTTGGGACATCCAGTTTGGGGTGTGAAGGATCGCTGAAGTTTGCACAAAGGGTGCACAAAGTATTGCAGGTGAAGCGGTTGTGTTGCTCTTTCAGTGCATCACTCCTCCCAAAGCATCATCCCAGCTGCAGGTGTTGAGTGGATGTACCCATGCACAATTTTGCCCCATATTGCAAAAGTTGGTTTCTGCAGGAGCTAGAGCGAAGTGAAGTGGATGTGCTGGAGTGTGATGCCATGGCTAGCTGCCTTTATGTCAACGAGCCAAAGATGAAGGTGGACCTCACAAAGTACACTGAGCGGCACACCTTCAGGCAAGCAGGCCAGCCTTCATGCAGCTGACAATACCGGCAGTTTGCAGGAGTGTTCCTGGTTGTTCCGTTGTCTGCAAGCAAACAAATGCACGCATGCAGCACCACCACCCCGTCATGACGATGCAAGTTGCGGACGTAGTTGAGCTGCATGCATCGTGCATGCAGCTACTTATGCAAGTATGCCAGTTTAACATTGCAGGTTTGATGACGTGTTTGATGAGCGGGTAGACAATAACCAGTTATATGAAAGGGCAGTTCAGCCATTAGTGGGCACCATCTTCAGGTGAGCAGCAGCAGGGAGGCCCTTCGGGCCCCCCCCAGCACTATGCACCCCACCAGCAGCCAAATGATGATTGGAAAAATCAATGGATGTGACTTATCTTCTTCTAAAATCGCTTCCAGCATGCTGACATTGTAGAATACCGCCTTGATGCAGGGGCGGCAAGGGCACGTGCTTTGCATATGGCCAAACAGGCAGTGGCAAAACCTACACAATGTCACCACTACCGATGCGAGCTGCGGCAGACATATTTAGCATCATGTCGCAGCCAAGGCATAAAGGACTGTCCCTGCACGTCAGGTATGCAGTTGTCCTGTGTATGCCGCACATGCCACCAGGACATGACCCTGGACGGTTACAGCGTTTGTACGGGTGCTAAGTAAGTGAGTATGAGCAAGGCTGTATGCATTGGTATTGCTCTTGCAGCTGCTACGAGATTTATGGCGGGAAGGTGTTTGACCTGTTGAATGGTCGCAGAAAGCTGGAGGTCAGAGAGGATGGGCAAAGACGTGTGCAAGTGGGTTGCCAAAGTTCTCCTGCGGCTTGTTATTCCAGCTCAGTAGCTTCCCTTCTGGCCACAATGCTAAGTGCGAGCTGTTCATGGATGGGAGTTCCAGCCGTCTATTCTGTGACCATATGCAGGTAGTGGGTCTTCGAGAAGTGGGTGTTGGCAGTCTGGGAGTATTGCAGCAGCTTTGTGACCATTCCGCTGCAGCACGCAGCACAGGCAGCACAGGTGCAAATGATGAGTCGTCACGGTAAGCATTTACTGTGCTGTCTGGTACCAGTCACATGCATGCTAGGTTTGCGTAAGTAAAGCGGCTGATCACGTGTAGTTCAGACACTGTTGAACCTACGTTCAACCTGCTGTGCAGCTCACACTCAATCCTATGCTTTGCGTTGCGCACTACCTGCGAACCACAACAGACAGTGGGAAAACTATCCTTCATTGACCTGGCTGGCAGTGAACGTGGCGCTGGTGAGCTGCACGTATCTGTATTCAAAACACTCACCAAGTAGTCTGGACTTGGCTGGTGGTGCCCTTGAGAAACATGTGCCCTCTTTTTCCCATCCATGATGGGGCTTAGTTTGTTAACAGATGCTGCCTGCAGACACATATGAGAATGATAAACAAACCCGACTGGAAGGTGCTGAGATCAACAAGAGCCTGCTTGCTCTCAAAGAGTGCATTCGCGCGCTGGATGCAGATGCCAGGTGACCTCTACGACCCTTGCCCTCCTTTTTGGCTATCTCTGCCTGTGCATCATGCTGAATATGGTAGCAGAAGTGTCTCTAAATGTGATGACCACACATTGGTGTTCCGCTCAGGAATTACGGGCTCGCATCTACGGGCTCGCCTCAAATGGTGCAGGCATGTTCCTTTCCGCGGCAGCAAATTGACGGAGGTTTTGAGGGACAGCTTCATTGGTATGAATTTTCGGCGTGTTATTGGTTTTTGCTTTGGTTATGATGGCGGCTGCAATCTCAACCCTGAAGCGCTGCGGTGCTGCAGGCAAGCATGCACGTACTGTGATGATTGCTAATGTAAGTCCCAACAGTGGTAGCTGTGAGCACACCTTGAATACGCTGCGCTACGCGGATCGTGTTAAAGGTATGATGCAGTATGCTGAGCCTGAGACAGTAGTGGTTCATTTGTTGCGGGAGAAGACGTGTTGGTGCTTCGCGCAGTTGATATTCCTGTCTCTCATCACTACGTGTTTGTCGTTCAATGGGGTGCAGAGATTCGCAAGCCTGGAAGCACACCCGGGAACAGCGCAGTGCTCGCGCAAGCCAGTGCCTTTTACGTAGATGCCCCATCGCAGGAGCAGTCAGCCCAGCGGCCGCCTGCTTCGGTGCTGGTGAGCCAGCCGCTAAACACGTCAGCAAATGATGTGATGCAAATGCACGGCCTTACCAACTCGTTGCCCACCAACCGGCCTAATAACCGTCACCACAGTGGCAGTGGCATTTCTGCGGTTCTTGGGTCGGCAATCGCAACATCTATTCCAGCATCCACTGATCCCGCTCCTGAATTTATTGGCTACCAGCAGCTAGGAACAGCCAATCCTTCTACCTGGCAACAATCATTCCAGGCTGCTGAGAGGCGACAACCAACCGGGGCAGCTGCACAGCCGTCACACCTACAGCAAGGGTGGGATATGTCAACTGCTCGCAGCAGTTCAGGTGGGTACGGCTGTTGTGTGCATTTGTTTATTATTACAATGCAAAGAGCTGCGGGTTGCATAGCGCAGCTCTATAGCTATAGCTCAAAGAGCTATTTCAATGGGACGCCGCGATTAAAATATTTATCCTTCCTACCGCGCTATGGGCCGCGGTTTTAATTCTAATGCAGGTGATGACATATTGGGTGCCATCAAGGCAGCAGAAGATGAGCTCATTACAGCACACAGGCACGTTAGATTATGAGGGTAGGGGCAAGTGTGATGCATCATTGCCTTTATTATTGACTTTCACAAACAGCTGCTTCCAAGTAGCACCGGGGCATCTTCAACCCTTGCTGCTACTGTCTTAAAGCATCTACCGTTTTTTTAAGCAGGCAGCATATCGAGGAATGTATGGGTGCCGTGCGGGAAGAGATGAACCTTCTGGCAAACTTGGATGGCAGTACCAGCAGCGGTGAGTAGTGAAATACTTGTTCGTATATTGACACATCAGTTCGTATATTGACACATCGGTTCGACGCAGCAGTCGCAAGTTGCTTGCCATGATGACGACGTCCAGGTTGATTTCTTTTGGCTCTGCAGGAGACATTGACCGCTATTGCATTGACCTTTCGGCGCTGCTTTCACAAAAACAGGCGTCGCTTTCCCAGCTGCAGCTCTGCCTCCACAGCTTCCGGTAAATGTTGATGGTTTACCATATTTTTCGTTCCAGCAAACTACATACCATCAGCCGATTGTTCACAATTATCTTTTCCTGACATTTACACAAAGCTTCATCATCTGCCCTCTATGATGCAGGCAGCTGCTTCGCAGTGCAATACATAATGCGTACCATGTCAGCAGCGATGCTTAAGAGGTGCCACATGGCAGTTTAACCACTCCAGGAATCGCTGGTTAAGGCTTCAACAATTGTTCAGCTGGTGCTTTGCAGATCAACAACTGTTCAAGGTGCCTGTTGAACACGTGTTCAAAGGTGGTTGTTAGGTTATCTGTGGTTATTTGTGGCCAAAGGGCACAGGGCATGAAAGGAACAGACAGCAATGAATTGATATCAGCGGTGAGTCATCCCGCCTTAAATGGGGTCATGAAGTTATGGGCGAAGTAGGAGTAGCAACATGTGGGGTGCCAGTGTCGCTCCAGGTGGGTGATCATCTAGGCAAACCAAAGATGAAAAAATCAGGCTGAAAACGCTGCTCCCGGGACCTTTCTGGTTTTATTATTCCCTCCTCTTTTGACCAAAAAAGAGGAGGGGCCCCTGCTGGGCGCCAAACTAAAAAGTCCAGGCGGCCCGGCCTTACATGACAAGACACTGATGGCGGTTGAAAGCAGCAGGGGGCTGGGGGCCCGCGCTGCCCCCCCAGTTGAAGAAAACAGCTGCTGAACGTGTTCAGCTCCTCTGTGGCAGGCAAACATCAGCCTAATAGCTTGCAAGATGCACCGTTATCCGTTTGCATGTGGGTGAATGGGGTTGGCACAGCTGAGGTGGGTCAATCATGAGACAAGGAAAACTTTGCTCAAGCCGGGCGCATACGCTCAGCTCGAGGGTGCTGACAATATATGAGCGCAAACAGGGCTGCGCGCTCCTCGGACCTGGTTGCCGAACGCTGAGGACTCACCGCGCCTGCACAGGCAGCTGTCTGGCAAGCTTGCACTGCAGGCCATGCTGTAATGAGCATCAAGCCGATTCCGCAGGGCACCCGGCGGCGCAGGGAGGCTGCGAGGTTGGTGCTTGCCGGTCGCGCAGCGGGCTGGTCAGACGCCCGCCACAGCCCCGCACAAACAGACGTTTTTCGCAACCCCGGCTGCCTTTACCCAACATGATCCATTTATTTGGGGCAGATCAGGTTGATAACACGTCGCAATAATGCAAATAATCGCGGTGTCGCACGGGGTGGCTTGCCCTACCCCGGGGCATACCACCTGTGGGTATCGTGCCAATTAGGCACGCTTTTCCCTGTGGGTTCCGAGTCCGATGTCGCGATTACAGAATTTCTGAAATAGGGCGTTTCTTGTGCCCGCTGCCGCCGCAAACACTTGTAACTACAAAATTGAGATGAGGGGCCGGAGGCGAGGTAATGCGCGCGAACCACGCTGGTCGATTGAGGTGCGGGTCGGGGTGGTGCCGCGGCCACGGACCGCCTGATAAAGGTTCAGAAACGTGCATCTAATAGGAAAGGTTGCAGCGAGAACGATGCGGGGCAGATGAAGACACTCGGCAACCGCAGTGAGGTGTGGCCAGGTGGCCAAGGGGCTGCAGGAGTGCAAGCCATTCACGCGCCAGGAGGACGGGGAGGAGGGCAAAGAGAAGTGCGAAGCAGACCATGACATGTCCTAGGAGACATGGCTGGGCTGGGCATCGGAGGTCTATTGCTGGCACCATATCCAAACGCGCCGCCGCTGCTGCATCTGAGCAGCAGTGTTAGAGTGCAGTGCTGGGCATGCTGGGGCCCCGGGCTGATCCCTCCCTTGAGAGTGCACTGTCCTTTCCTTGAGAGTGCACTGTCCGTTCCGAAGAAAGGATCAGCACAGTAAAGCATGCAGGGCTGACGACCGTGGGGGGACTGGGGAAGCTATATGCCACCGGGGGCTGGGCTTAACAATAATAAGGGCAAGCATGGCATGCATGCTGAAGCTGATGCTGTGATTCACAGATGCACCTCAAACTCAGCTAAATATGCCATGACCCTGTCAAAGGAGCTAGGAAGGGGTAACGGACCCTGCCAGTTGGACTCATCCGGCAAGGGGGGATTGGTGCGTCCGGCAGGCCTCTGGCAGCATTTCTCCAGATCCACGCGAGCCTTCCGAGGCAAAAGAAGCTCTCTTTCGCCCTTCTGGCAGTGTTCCGAGCCCTGTAGTGCCATAACGAAAGTCCCAAAAGGCGCTGGGCACTCTCGCTGCTCTCATCTGTCCTGAGAGCCCCCAGAGTCGTGCCAGCAGGTCCCAAGGCGGTTTTCCATTTGTTACAACAATGGGAACAACTTACTCATAGCTTGATGGAGGTGAGGCTCGGCCTTGCTGTTACCACAACGTCTGCTCTTCGGGAGGTGCTTGCTGAAAGCACCGGCGCCCCATTACTCGCTCCCAAGGTCACACTTAAGTGTTTGTAGGAAGCGGCGCCGCCGCAAGCGCCATCAGCTGAGTCCCCGCCGCAAGCGGCTGAGCCCCTGCTGCCAGGGGGAGGCTGCGCAGAGCCTGTTCAGCAACCTGAGCCGCAGCAGGAGCCGCCAGCCCAGCATCAGCCCCCGGATGCTGAGCACCATGAGCCGGTTCAGCAGCAACAGCAGCGGGAGGCACCCTCGGGCTCCCAGCTTGCAGTGTCAACCGCAACGGCCTCCGGGGTTTCGGCACTCCAAGTCAATATGCTGCTGCAGGCTGCCCGCACTGGCAAACTGCAGAAAAGCTGCAGCCCTGCACAACAGCCTGGTCTAAGAAGGCAAAGGACACGGTGGATGCTTTAAAGCAGAAGGTGGAAGCGCTGCAGTCACTTGAGTCGCCGTCAGCTGCCCGCTCGCACGATTTGGCGTTGCTGAAAGGAGCATTATCGCGCTTGACACCAGAGGAGTCAGCAGGCAGTGTGGGCATCAAACTTCGTGAGGCGCTACGTGGGGTTGAGGAGTCTGACTATTTACGGCCAGAAGTTGCATTGCTCGTCAGCAACCACATGGCGAAGTGGGGTTGTATCCTTACCAGCGGCGTGGAAGCCAGCGATGAGTTCATGCGCTATTTTAAAACCAGCAGCAAAGCTTTCCAGCTGCATGTGCTCACAAAGCAGTTGGCACAGGATGCAGCACAACTGCCCAGCCTAGATCACGTGCAGCTGCGGCAGGAGAACATCACATCAGTGCCAGTGGTGGCAAAAGCATCTCAGCCGCCCTCCAGGAAGCTGCGGGATGAACTTAATGAGTTCTACAAGACTGGCTTAGCCCCATTCTTGAGTAGCGACAGAGTGGAGGCGCGGCGCGATGCGCACAAAGCACCACGCAGGAAGCCAAGGGCGAGGCTGCGACGACGGCGAGGAAACGCAGTTCCGGAGCCAAAAAACCAAACTTCCGCACCTGGGGAAGCGATATGCCACCGGGGGCTGGGCCTAACAATAATAAGGGCAAGCATGGCAGTCGTCCTCTCCGGGCAGGGCTTCCAGCCATCTCACGCACCATACCCTCCCCCCTCGTTTCTCCTTTGCGCAACATCAAGGGACGCGTGTACACAGGGGCTCGCTGGCCAAGGGATTGAGAAATTTCAATGCCCCCCACTTTCTCCGCGGATTTGAGACGTGTATACATATATCAACTCAAATCGGGCGTCATCCACAAGTCCCGTGCTAGGCAATTTTTAATCCCGACTGAATCCAACCAGCGTGTACACACCCTCCCCCAAGGACCCTCTCCGGCGGCGTGCGTACGCGCACGGCGCCTTGTACATCGTCTTAATAGGCCCGCAGAAAGGTATGCTGCATGCTACGGCGAACAGTTGAACAAGTTAACTCCAGCCTCAATCCCCGACCTCACTCCAATTTCCCCGACCTCGCTCTTTCGCACCGATCTCCACGGTTTTGACTTTGTACATGATAGGTAAGGTGAACTCACGCGAGAAAGGTACCCCCTTGGGAGACGCGCCAATCCCCCTGTGTACACGCGCCCAAGGAGAACCAAGGGTGGGGACCAGCAGGAGGGTTGCGCCTCCCTGGGGCTTGAAAATGGCTTTGGCCAGCCTAATTACTAAAGAGATTTGAGGCACGGAGCGAGAACACACTCACGCAGAAAGTTGGTTACAGACGGTAAAAGCGAGATCTTCAACCGGGCGGGATTCGGGACATGTGCTTGGAACTTGCCAGCCCAACGGCCGCGCTTTTTACCCCGAATCCAGATCGTCAAAGCTTTTTCCGGAGGTTTTTTGACACACTGCCTAAGGTACGCCGGTACGTTTGCCCCAAACTTCTCGGTTCACAGTTGGGGTCACCATTGGAAGCGGCATATAGAAAGTGAAGTTCATTTGTTGGTGTGTGCTGTAGGTCTAGGACTGTGGCAGAGCTAATGTGAGTGCAACAATCGCCAAACTGTCGCGGGAGCAGCGGGCACCTCCATGTACCGATTTCAACCTTTTCTTGTACATGACTGCAGGTATGTCATAAAGCGCGATGGGCGTCAGGAGCCCGTTCATTTCGACAAAATCACGGCTCGCATCACCAAGCTCAGCTATGGACTGAACCCCGACTTCTGCGATCCAGTGAGAGTTGTAGTGAACGCACAAGCCGGAGCAGGGCCGTTTGCTTGGGTGGCTGTTATGCAGTTTGAACGAGGGTGGCCGACTGCTGCCTGCCAGGGGCGCTGCCTGTTGTGGGTGTTCAATGTTGGGCAATTGTTGCTGTGGCCTGTAGGTGCTGGTGGCCCAGAAGGTTACGACTGGTGTGTACAAGGGTGTAACCACCTCTGAGCTGGACGAGCTGGCCGCCGAGACCGCGGCCTCGCTCACAGCCACACACCCTGACTATGCGCTGGTGCGCAAAGTGCAGCAATGGGGTGATGGGCCGTGACAGCATGCGCCACCCTTGCCGCCGTTGTCCTTGCAAGCCTAGAATCTGTTGCCCTTGCCTCATTGCTACAGCTTGCGGCCCGCATTGCCGTGTCCAACCTCCACAAGAACACACTGAAGAGTTTCAGTGAGACGTAAGTGCCACTGTGCTATATAGCCAGGGGTACACTAGAGAGCCCAATGTGGCATGGGCGCGCCACTCCTCTTCAGAGCAGTGTTGCGCGTCCTCGGTTGTCCCCCTTGGTGCCCTGGATGAACATTACTAGCAGTTTGGGATGGGTTGTCAGGATAACCCCAACTCGCACCCCTACCTTTGGTCTTTGGCACATCACTGCCCCGCCACGTTGGCCTTTTCACGCCGTTGCAGCCTCAAGGTCATGTACAACCACGTCAATCCCAAGAACGGCGAGAAGGCCCCACTCATCGACGATAGGGTGTACGAAGTGATCATGCAGGTGTCTGTGTGTGTGTGGTGG
>JAAMXP010003456.1:0-29149 GCA_019693395.1 Ettlia oleoabundans | reverse complement strand
CCCCCACACACCTCCACACACCACCTCACGTCACACATGTATACACCCGCCCACAACACCCATGTACTACCATTTACCAACCCACCCACGTAACACCAATACCCCCACCCAGTTGCCGTTCAAACTTGCCCACCCGCGCATCCCGTAACACCCTGCCAAAATTACCAGCCAAGCCACACCCATCCATCCACCACCACCCGACAAATCCTCTCACCCGTCAATGCCCAACATGCTTACCCGTTTAACACCACCCACCTGTCTGTGGCTACCTATTAGCCAAGCCATAAGCCACAGCCCATCTCTTATCCCCATAATACACTACTCAAAACGCGTCCCACCATTACCCAACTCCAAAACCACCCCCAGCAGCCCACCCACCTGTCAATGCCCAGCTCCCGTGCAAACAGGTTCTCCTCGTTGTACTCAGGCTTCTCACCCTGCAGCCGACCGCTGCGCCGCACCTCAACCTGCAGTGATTGCGTAGCAGCAGAAGACCAAGCATGCATAGTCAGCCGGAAGGGGTGACAGCAGGGGTTGCTGGGCAAGATTTGCGAGATTGCAACAAGCATCCAAGCGCATGCATGGCACTGGTGCCTGCTAACAAGCTCTTAAGTGGGCAATCAAACACAGGTTGCAACGTGCAGTAGAGTAGGGTACGCCCTAGTAAACACACCTCGATTTCATACAGCTTGCGCTTGCGGGGAGTGGGCTTAGGCTTGGGGGCCTGCGCCGCCTTTGCTGTCTGCTGCAGCTGCTGAGCTGCCTCTGCAATGCCCAAGGACTGCAGGCAGGAAGGGGCGGATGGCACACGTCCATTGTGGCCAGCTGTCATAAGACGGGGACGTTGAATTGGGACCAACGGCCAAGTGGCTAACTGTTTGTGCAAGAGTGGATTTAGATATGGTTGATATCCCATGAGGGCATCAGCATCAACAGCTCTTCGTATGGATGACGATTTCGAGCGAAGGGCAGAGGGCACAGCCATGCAGCAAGGAGCGAACCAACAGCTAGCAACGGCAGCAACGGAGTGCGCCCGCTGGCCAGCGCTGCGTTGGCGTGTTGCAGGCTCGAGATGGAGCTGAAACGAATCAAGACCACTGCTTGTCAGCTTGGAACGCGGCCGAGAGCCAAAGGCGGGGCAGCAGCAACGGCGAGTTTGAAAGGGGAGGCGCCTCCCAGGCTGGCGGGCGCTGAACGCTCACGCAGCATTGCGCGGGTGGCAATAGATGATCGAAACAGCCCGCTCCGCAGCTCGCGAGCAGCCAGGACCCACCGCCATCTTCGCCTGGTTAGAGGCTATGCGGGCAGCGCGAGCCCTCTCGTACTCGGTGAGCGCCATCTCTCAACGATCTAGCAAGTGATTGGGATGACGGGCTGAGTATTGAAGGGTAGAATGGGATAGGCAGAGGTGGGCACAGATGAGGACATTTCCTTCCAGTTCAAATCTACGTGGACTGTCGAATTTTTTTTCAGAAAACCTATGTGGACCGTCATAGATGCACGATGCGTCCTAAATGCCCCTATATCAGCAGCAATGCTTGAAAAGCAGCAGTGGGCTGTGCTTGCTAACTTTGGTGAACTGATGATGGCAGCGAACGGTTCTGGGGGCGCCCCGGCCGAGTTCAACCCTGCATGCTATGTTCCCTGGCAGCTATGTGATTGCGCGAATTCCTGGTTGGACCTCACACAAAGATTCCAGTCCTTTTGTCCTACAGCAAGCCAGAGCTGCAGGACAGCTTGCTTCTTGTTTTGCTGCTGGCTGGCGCCGCCACCCTGGCGCGGTGCTGCAACATCGCATCAAACATGCATGTCAACTCATACGGCGATCGTACGGTCATCATTATTGAGGGGCACCTCTTGTTAACTTTTAGATCACGAAGCCGTGCAACTGGCGGCGTTGTGTGCATCACTTCAACATGAGCAGCGCCCCGCTCTTGCTGCATTACAATGTTGACTGTTTGGCCCCTGTGCCTAATGACGGGCAACTTGTAGCGGGTCTGAGCAACTTCGTCGGCCCCATCTGGACGGGTGGCATCGCCCTGCTGTCTGCTGCCGATGAAGGAGGCCCCGTGCTGCAGTCATTTGTGGAGTTGCGCACCGGGGTGCCCGAGGTGATATGCCTTTCGCAGGCCGATCAATTCACAGGTGTGCTGATGTCCCGCCTCCGCCCCGTGCACCGCTCCCCCGCCGAGTGGCTGCTTTCAACCTTGCCTTGCCTTGCCCTGCCTCATCGCGCTGCACGCTGTCCACCCCTGCTGCTGCAGGTCGCCGTGTTTTGGCCAGCGGCAGCGATGATGGCTCCGTCGATCTGTGGTACATCAGCAAGGGAGGGGAAGCCGGGCATCAGCTTGAGCGCACTCAGTCAAAGGTGCTTCATAGTGCCGCAGTGCAGGGCATGGCCGCTGCCCCTGGAACCAGCCAGCTGGCCAGTGCTTGCGCGGACGGCACGCTGCGACTCTGGGACTGCGGCCAGCTTCTGGCTTGCACAGCGCAGCTGGGCAGCAGCGGCGGCGCTGCATGGAACGCAGTGGCGTGGACAGCAGAGCCTTCCACGATCGCCTCGGTGGGGCAGGCTGGCAGCCTCTGCCTGTGGGACGCGCGGCAGCTCGGCAGCGCGCCTGCGGCAGCAATAGGCCTGGGCGCCCTGGCGCTTTCGCTAGCAGCCACAAGTTCAGCAGGGTCTCAGCAGCTGCTGGTAGCGGGGGATCAGCTGGGACGCATTAGCGTGTTTGACCCACGTAACCTCAGCCAGCCCCTGCAGCAACGTCAGCTGCATCAGGACGCTGTGCACGCCCTGGCAGCTTCCAACCCTCTCGGCCCCAGTCCCAGCGGCAGCGACAATGCTAGCAACAGCGGCAGCGGTGGCGGTAAAAGCCTGGTTGCATCAGGCAGCGACGATGGCAGCATCCTCCTGCTGGACTGTGCCAGGCTGGAAGCTACCCGACAGCTAGTACCGCCCCGCAAAGAGGGCCAGGTCCCCTGCTACATGCGCGCGCTGGCCTGGCAGCCCACCAGCTGCAGTGGCGATGGTAGCACCGAGCAGCAGCCGCAGCTGTACCGAGGTGGCTGGGACCAGCTAATCGCACGGGTGCCGCTGTGAGTCACAGTTCCTAGTGCGAGAGGATTTGAAGGCAGTGTCTGCTATGTTGCCTGCGCTGCTTATGCAGCTTCTTTCTTGCAAGTTGTTGAGAAGTATTCAATGTGTACTTGTAAGGAAGGTATGACGATTAGCAGTGCAGAAAAAGAGTGGGTGGGTAACACCTGCGGATACAGGGCATGGCAAGAGCGGGGGCCAATTGCAACAATACACAAAGCTACACAGCAGGATTTGGTTTACAGGTCAGAATGTATTGTGGTGTCGAAAAATGTGTGGGGCAAGTGCCTAGCGGTTTCATCGCTTCTGCTTGGGGGGGCGAGCCACTTTCCGCTGATGCTGCTGGCCGGGCACAGAGCGGAAGCGTTTGCTCTGCTGTGCTGCCTGCTTGCACCTCTGAGCCACCGCCTTCTGCTTCTGCTTCTGCTTCTTCTGCTGGTCTTGGGAATCAAGAAACTCCACAACACCGTCATGCACCACCATGCCATCCGACCCAGTTGCAGCAGCAGGTCCTGCAGCTGCAGGCTTGGCCTTGCCACCGTTCTTCCCTTTTGGCTTGCCCTCGCCAACCTGCTGCTGCTCCCCAACCTCCTTACGCTGCTGTTTCTGCTTCTTCTTGGCTGGCACCGCGTCTGCCTGCCGCCGCTTTCCAACGCTAGCAGCTACTGCCGCCGCAGCAGTCTCCGCTGCGCGCTTGCCCTGCTGTTTCTGCGCCGGGGGTTGCACGGCTGCCTGGCGTGCCACGGCGGCGGCCTGCTGCAACTGCTGCTGCATGACGGGCAGGGAGTCTGCGGCCGCCATGCACGTCAGGCGAGCCCTAGTCTGCACCTCAGAAAGGCATGAGCCCCCGCTGCTCCCTGGTATGCCTGCCGCCGCTGCTTTGGAAAGATCCCACAGCTTCAAGCTGCCATCAGAGGAACCGGTGGCGGCAAGCAGCTGCCCCGCGGTGCTAGTTGGCGGCAGCAGTGCCAGGGCCCTCACGCGGCTGGCATGTGCTCTACTGATGCACAGTAGCTCCACGCCCGCCTGCAGCAGGACTCAAGGGGGCACCAAGGGGCAGGCCTGGGTCAATCATCAGGTGGGGACGGATGTTGGCAAGCGATCAGCATGTGGCAGGGGCTTTGGTGAATGCCAGCAGTGAATGCAGCAGGAATCGGCTGGCCGCACGCATGTGAGGAACGTTGCAGAGTTCAGCAGTTGTGATGTGGCAGCCCAAAAGCATGTGTCACAAGGCGAAATGTGAGTGTGAGTGGCAGTGCCAGGGCAATACATCAAAACTCACGTCCGGAAAGCCGAGTGGGGAATGCAGCTGCGTGGTGTCGGGCACCAGGGGCATGGTGCAATATGCAAAGGTGTCTCCCCTCAAACTTGCAGAATACCAGAGTGTCATCACTGACTTTCAGTCCAAGTGTTGAATGTGTGAATGGTGTTTCTTTCATTGGGGAGCAGTGGGCGCTTGCTTTGGCCGCTGCCACCGCAAGTCTTGCAGCAGCAACTGAAAGTGACGTGAATGCTTGCGGTGATGCAGCACCGGTGGCACAGCAGCAGAGTAAGGGAGCGTGCAAGTTGCAAGGCAGCAGAGCAGCGGGCCCTGCATGGCCAAAAGCCCAGCCAGCAGATGGAGCACACCTGTGCGTCCCATAGTCGCAGGCTGCCATCCTCTGCGCCGGTGACAATGCGGTTGCCAGGCGCCCAAGCCATGCACAGCACGCGGCGTGGATGGCTCAGTTTGCACAGCACGCCTGCATGGATGTTGCGCGGAGAAAGGAGGCACCAAAGTTAGAAGGAGAAAATGCGGAACTGCTAGGATGCTGCTAACATGCTGCCAAATACCATCACCCAGCTGCGGTTGCAGCCGGCTAACATACAAACAACCCACGTCCAACTGCCCCCAAACAGCGACGCAGGCGCTCTTGTAAATTCAAGACGTGCGCACCTTCTTCGCCCTGCACGTTGTGTAACGTGACCATGCTGCCGCTCAGCAGCGCATACCGTGCGCCGCCATCCTCCCGGCAGAACTCCACACTCTCTGCCTCGGCCTCTAGTCGAACTGTGTAGGTGCAGCGCCCCTTCACCAGATCCCACATGCGCAGACCGCAGTCCCTGCAGGCAAGTCAGTTGACGCTGATACTCAGGGCCAGCCAGCATGCAGGAGGCAAGGCGGGCGTTGTTGTGGAAGCGCGAAATAGAACTCAAACCGGGCAACACCAATGGGAACTGCCGGCATTGTATGGTATTGGAGCTGCCAACCCCTTCCTTAAGGGGTGGCAGCAGCCTGGAGGTTCAACAGGCGGCAACCAGTCAACAGAACAAATGTAGAGCTGGCTGTGCTGCAGCATGACAACCCAAAGCGCACCAGGAGCAGAGCAGCACTGCTTGCCTGCTTACACTCAAGGCCAGCAGGCCAGAGGGGTGCACACTGATGGCTGCCACTTCTTTCCGGTGGCCACGCATCGTCTTCATGCACTCCCAGCCACCGCCAGCTTGCCACACGCTGCACCAAACAGGGGGAACAACAGTCAGGAATGAGCGGGGTGAGGGGTAATGCTAGCAGGATTGCCTGGTGTCAGGGCAGACTCCTTCTGCCGCCTGTGCAAGCTCACCTTCCGCCAAAACATGTACATGCACCTGTCAGCAGACGACCGACTCCATACCACAAGCTTGAGATCCCCTGCCCTCTTTCCCATGCCCTTGCCCTTGCCATTGCTCAGCCACATGGGCTATGTGTGGATGGCAGTGCACCGGACCTGATGCTGCCATCTGCGCTGCCAGTGAGCAGGTGGGTGGGATTGTAGGTGCCCGCCGGCACAAAGAACGCCAGCGCCGTAACTGCCCCCTCACCGGGGCTCATCAAGAACCCCAAGTCCTTGTCACTCTGAAATAAAGGGGGGCAGACAACTGCCATTGATGCCGCGCAGCTGTGCTGTGAGCTTACGCTTGTGCAGGCGCTCCACAACGCAGACACCATGAGTACCTCTTGTCACGCCTCCAACCCCATGAGTCGCTCCCGGTGCCAGCTGTCAGCACACCACACGCCGAACATGCTGACATTGGCTGATGTTGATGAAACAGAAACAAACACTTCGCAACTCTCGCCCCCTTCAGACCACCCCTTCCTCGCTCACCTTAAGGTCGTACAAGTGGATGAGGTCGTCAGCACCGCCTGTGGCGGCGTACTGCCCAGCTGCCGCCAGACACTTCACAACACCCTTGTGCGCGGCATGGGTGAAGGCACGCTGCAACCCTGGATTTCCTTTCTCTTCACCTACATCCACAATCTGCACATCCAAACAAGCAAGATGCATCAAGCGTGGCAGGGAAAAGCCTCCACAAGGCGGTAGGCAGCAGGCGGCAGTGGCAGATCGGCGGCGCAGGCTACAGCGGAACATTCGGAATTTGTTTTGGCCCCCACCTGGCCCTCAAACTTGTATCCAAACAGGAAACGCTCGTAGCAGCCCGCCAGCAGCGACATCCAGTTTGATTGTGGCGCGGATTTGCCCGAGGTTATATATCAAAGTAGCACGGGAAAGTGAAGGGTTGGGTTCACAGCAAATCGGGCGAAAGGGGTGCGATCGACTTCACCGAGTGGGCTGAACATGCATGCGGTCCCAGTGGAACAGGGAGGATGCCACGAGCTATAAGACCATTGATTACACTAGATAAGGGGCCCAATAGCCGCATGTGGCCGCCGGGCAACCAAACCAGGGGGGCGTCCCCGGCATGTTCCCCGGGCGCGCTGTGGCCTCAAGGCGCCGAACGAGGCCTAGCTCGCCCCTTTCAGTCTCCCCTCGCTTGTCAACCAAGTCAGGGTAAGCTGAGCGTTGCAGCGAGTGATACCGCTGTCCATTTCTGCTGCTGCTCCTTGGGGCTGGGCCGGATGGGCGCGCCTTGTTTCCGTCTGTGGGGCGGTAGTGTTGCCTTACTGCTGCCGCCATGCGGTGACCTGCATCGCTCGACCACGCCGCCTCCTCGCCCTGTCTCCCTTGCCTGCCGAGCGCCTAGCCCTTGAAGCTGGCTTGAATATACATACCCCAGGCCGATGGCGGCCGGGCAGTCGGCGCTAATCGGTGTCCCTGTGGCTGCTCTCGCCACCGCCGTCGGCCTGCTGCTTGCCCGCTCGTCTGACTCACAAACAGCAACTGTTTGTGCTGCCCTTTGTTGTTGATTGCAGAACCATGAAGAACGACGAGGTGAGGGCATGAAATTAGCGTGCCAAGTGGCGTGCAAGGGGTCACTGAATGAGCTGGGCTGGCGCGAATGACGATTGTGCCTTTTGCAGCTTTGGGACGGCATCCCCGGCTCAGCAGCCGCTCAGCAGCTGGCTACAGCCTTCTTGTTTCAACTATTCAGCTGCTATTGTGGCAGATCACTGCATTCTGGCCGCAATCAAGCTCGGAATGTCAGCTATATACTGTTGACATCACGAATCTGCAGGCCATGATTCCACTCTACGTATCTAAGGCTGATGCACTGCATTTCTGTCGTGCTATGTGTTCTTTGGTGCAGGGCGAGATCGTTGATCTGTACATCCCACGCAAGTGGTGAGCAGCAGCAATAGCAGCAGTGACAGCAGCCGCAGGTCTGCACCATCAGCGTCGTTTCCCGCCTGTCAGTGTCAGGATCATCAGCGGGCTGCGTTTGCAGGGGACGGCAGTGTAGGGGCAAAACAGAACCATGTTGGCAGAGGAGTATTACAGCTGGCAGCAGCAGCCGCAGCACAGGGCCGATGTCCCGGCCAGGGGAGTGCAGCCCGGACACGCGCGCTTAACGGGGCAGCTGCCGCTGAGAAGCACCGCATGGCCGGCGCTGCGGCGGCGACAGAGCACAGAGTCTCACATCACCTCCTTTGGCGCCTTGGCCTTGCATGTTCCCTCCTCAGACGCTGACCGGCTTGGCACCCGCCCGCCCACCCACCCCCTTGCAGCTCGTGGACTAACAAGCTGATCACCGCCAAGGACCACGGCAGCGTGCAGCTCAACATTGGCCACCTGGATGAGAGCGGTGTGTACAACGGCTCCTTCTCCACCTTTGCCCTTTGCGGCCAGCTGCGCAGCAAGGTGCGTACACATGGGTTCGGTGCATCCTTTAGAGTGCATGAGCTACAGGCCTGCCCCCGGTGGCTTCCTGGCTGTGGGCTGGCTCAAGAATCAGCGTTCCAGCACGGTGTTAGTGGGATGCTTGCACTGACTTGATCAGCCCCAGCCGCTGCGGTTTGTGTTATGCGTCTTGTGGGTGACTTCACTGTTCATGGCCTGCTGGTTGAGGAGCGGCAAATGTCCACTTGAGTTGTGCGGCTGGCTGTGTGCAGGGTGAGGCTGACTCAGCGCTGGACCACCTGTGGACCGCCAAGCGGGCTGAGATTGGCCAGGGTGGCCAGTAAGCCTGGGAATATGAGCCCGTGAGGATGATGCGTCACAACGCTTGCTCCCTGGGGAGCGCGGCTGTGTCAGGACCCGTGCCGCCAGCTCGATCTAGATGAGCAGTGCAGCTGGTTCCTATGTAATGCAACACCTTGCCCCTTCAATCACAATTCAAGAGGTGTGGATACTGCTGTGGAGCCCTTGCTGGGTATATAACACCGTTCGTGGGGCGGTAAGGTTGGGTGTGGCCGTTGGTGCAATGGTGCCCATGGGCACTGGCCTTTGCGTCCTCTATATCAGCAGAACTGGCCTTATGGCAGCCATGTGGTTGTGTGTGTGCCACGGCAGCGGAAGGCCTGAGGACAACATGTTGGGCAGAGCTGAGTGAGCAGGGTACGGTAGCAGCTGGTTGGCGACGGCCCTGTGCTGGGGGGCGCACCCGGTCCCCCCCGCCGTCAGGCCGCTGGCCGGTGGTGTTCCCCTGGTTCGTCATATCAGTGCGTGACATGAAGTTCAAGGGGACGCAAACTCGTGGCCGGGAGCGCATCATGTACGTCTGGAACGCTTTCGTATCTTCCGAAATCAAATGTGGTGCACCACAAAACTCGCGCTATTGGCATATTCTTATATCCAAAGTTGATCTTCCTATGTGTTCGGCTCCCTTGCTGGGAGCTGGCGGGCATGGAAGAGTTGCAACAACTTGATGATGACCTGCTCTGCCACATCTTCAACTTCTTGACTCTGCAGCAGCGGTGAGTGGCGCGAGGGCACAGAAACCGTGCCGAGAGCAGGCGACGGGACGGATTTCGTCAGGGTTTGGGCGGGTGTGCACCGGGGCGCCCTAGGGCATGTTGCGGCACAAGGCGGACACTCTGCAGCTGACACTTTATATATTCTCCCATGCTCATTGCAGGCATCGGGCAGTTCCCCTTGTCTGCCGACGGTGGCGGCAGGTTTTAAACAGCCCCACTCTGCTGCAGCACGTGTCCGTCCGACTGCACCACCCAGCGGCCAGCGATGATGACCCGCTGCTTGCGCTGTTTGGCTGGCTTCGCCGCCATGCTGCACCGCACGTGCAGCAGCTGGAGCTTGTGCTGGCAGCTCCGCAGCAGCAGGGTGGTGTGCTGTGCGATCTGGACCTAGCTCGCCAGCTGGCTGCAAGCCTGGCAGCCTGCGGCGCAGCCGGGCGCCTCACCTCGTTGCGCCTCGAACTGGACAGCATCTTCTGGCTCACACCCAGTGAGCTGTCTGCACTGCGCAGCCTGCGCCAGTTGCGGGTGGCTGCCTTTATCATGCAGCAGGATGAGCACGGGCACCAGCCGACCCTGTTCCTGCACGGGTTGGGGGCGCTCACTGCCCTAGAGGAGCTGCGGCTGGGTGGCGGCAAAGTGAGCCTAGGCGGCAGCCTGCCTTCCTCCCTCACAAAGCTCTACCTGGACGGCTACCTGGACTCATCTGCAGTCGGCTCCCCAAGACACTGTCTACCGCACCAGGCAAGACTGACCTGCAGATGCAGATGCAAGTTGCTTGCCTTGGCTTGCTTGGGGGATCTCAGGGCGTAGCTCTTCACCCGCTTGATTCCTTGAAATTTGTTTCGGAGCTTACTTCCATTGTTACTGCTGCTCTTGCTGACGATCTCTCGCGTGGCTGCCTGCCCTCTCCCGGCCTGTGCTGCATGCAGCTGGCGACACAGACAAGGCTTCGCTCTCTGGGGCTGAGCAGGGTCTACTCCACTTACCCTGGTGACTACATGCAGCTCTCACAGTTGACCCAGCTGGAGCGGCTGTCTTTGTCTAACTGCACTCACCTGCCAGCCTGCCTGTCGGCCCTCACCATGCTGCGTGTGCTGCGGCTTAATGATACCCCGCATGGCTGGTATGGGCGCGGCGACGCCAGTGCCATGCTGGGCGCTGCGCTGCGCTCACTGGGCCAGCTCACCCACCTCGTGCTGCGCAACGTTGACTGCCTAGGCGCGGGGCTGCCTGCTGAGCTTGGGCACCTAGCCCAGCTGCAGCGCTTCTACTGGCTGCAACAGCATGAGGAGGAGGCCAGCAATGTGCTGCCGGCTGGCCCTTGGCTGGCTAGCCTGCATCAGATGGCGCTGGGCAGCATCACCGCAGTGGCAAATTTGGCGCTGCTGGCGACGGCAGACCAGCTGGAGGCGCTAGTGGTGGTTGACACCCTTGGCTCTGACAGCGCCCGCAGCCGCTATGAGCGGCACCCGGCGGTGGCGGCCTGGGCCAACCAGCACCCCACACTGCGTGTGCTAGGCATCTCTGTCAGCGAGCTGCCATGGCTGGCTGAGAAAACGGCAGCCTGGCAGCAGCTTCAGCAACGCGTGGCACACCTGAATATCCGCCCCACCCTCAGCATTGAGAGCGGCACGGCGCTCATGTGTCAGCTGGGCTTCTTGTCACAAGACTCACCCGACACCACCTTCTGACTCAACACCCCGTTTCACCGTGCTCTCTTGCCGAGCCTGGTTTCCTGGTTTCACTCTCTCTCTTTTGTTTTTTTTAACACAGTTCCCCCCAGTTAGCTGTCCAGTGGCCTCTGAATTGATCCCCACCTGCCTTTCCACTGTAGCCTTTCTGGCGAGACCAGTTGCCTCTGAGCTAGTCACAACTGGAACTTTTAGATTTTGTAGCTTTTGATTTTCCTTGCCATGCAGCACTCTTCGTTCGGTGGATCCGATTTTGCTCCTCACCTCCAGGAGCGCCTCTGTTGTGCTGGGGGTATGTTTTTGCTGTTTTCCATCCGGTAGTTACCAGCATTTGAGAAATCATGAATCGCTTGCCATTAGTTTTCCAACCATAAAAGTTCGTTATTGAATCTGGTTCGTTGCAATCTGCTTGTTTTGGCTTTCCTGTGTCTGTTCGGCTACTGCTGAAATGCCGCCGAGGCAAGGCGCACGGCTTGCTGTTTGTTTAACAGGTGCCAACGTCAAACAGCTGATTGCGTTCGTGATTGATTTGCTTTGAGATAAATCTGTGAAATTCTGGCTCTAAAATTTTCAGTGCGGAAAAGGTCGCGACCATGCAGTGAGATGCTTGCCTAAGCACATGCACAATCTATCGCGCACATTCACAGCATGCCGCAGGTGGCGCCGCCACATGGCAGTCAGGGGCGGAGAACGGCAGTATGCGCGAAGTTAACCATTGCCTGCCTCGATATATGTGTCGTGTCCCGGGCCATCGGGCTGCCTTCTGCACCCGCCGGTGAACACGCCCGGCATGAATGGGTTGCTCGACGACGGCGCTCTCTGCCATGTCTTTAGCTTTCTGACCCTGCAGCAGCGGTAAGAGGCGGGCTGCTGTGACATATGCTTGGGCGCAAACTGGCGGGGGTCGCCCGCTGCTGGTAAAGCTGCCTCCAGGTAGGGAATTGACCGGCAACACTTTGCTTGTATGCAGGCACCAAGTGATCCCTCTGGTGTGTAAGCACTGGAAACAGTTGCTGGGGAGCCCCCAGCTTCTGCAGCATGTGTCGCTGCGGCTGGAGAGGCCTGCTGGCGGCAGCGATGAGCGCTTGCTCGCTCTGTTTCGCTGGCTGCGTCGCCTTGCAGCGCCGCACATTCAGCACCTGGAGCTTGGTATGGCAGCTGAGGAGCAAAGTGGCGGGGCATTGCGGGACCCTGACCTGCTGGAACAGCTCACTGCCAGCCTGGCAGCCTGCGGCGCGGCGGGGCGCCTCACTTCCTTGCGCCTCGACGTGGATAGCATCCTCTTGCTCATCCCCCGCGAGCTTGCTGCGTTGCGTAGCCTGCGCAGACTGCGGGTGGAGGCTTTTATAATGCAAGAGGACGAGCACGGGCACCAGTCAACCCTTTTCATTCATGGGCTGGAGGCGGTCACTGGGCTAGAACAGCTGCGGCTGGGCAGCAACAAAGTGAGCCTACGTGGCGGCCTGCCTCTTTCCCTTAGTAAGCTGTACCTAGATGGCTACCTGGACTCCTACCTCGCGCCAGGAGCCCCCAAGCGCTGCCTGCCACACCAGGCAAGCCATGCCACAGCCCGTGGCACAGTAACTGTCGCACGCTTGTGTGCTGGGTGCCTGCTGTGGCACTTTAGCTTGTAGTGCTGTGTGCGGTTTGTAAGCTGTTGGCTGAGCATCAAGGCACCGTGGTACTGGGAAGTGTGCGTGTACAACCCACTTGGACCCAACTTTGCTGCAGCTCTTTTCACACTGATCGGTTGCTTGAGCCCTGGTTGAGGGGATTGGTGCAGGCACGGAGGTTGTCGTTATTCTTTTGATCCATCAATCCATCTCAACACAGCCTCAAAACACTGTCAAGTGTATTTCCCATGCTGGCATATCTTGCAGTTGACGACACTGGCGGGGCTTCGTTCTTTGGGCCTTAGCAGGGTCTACTCCACCTGTGCGGATGATTACTTTCAGCTGTCGCAGCTGACTCAGCTGGAGCGGCTCTCCCTGGCCAACTGCACCCACCTGCCAGCCTGCCTGCCGGCCCTCACCATGCTGCGTGTGCTGCGGCTTGATGATACGCCTCATGGATGGTACGGGCGTGGGGATGCCAACAAAGAGCTGGGTGCTGCGCTGCGCTCGCTGGGCCAGCTCACCCACCTCGTGCTGCGCAATGTTGACTGCCTAGGCATGGGGCTGCCCGCTGAGGTGGCGGGCCTGGCGCAGCTGCAGCGCTTCTACTGGCTGCAACAGCATGAGGAGGAGGCCAGCAATGTGCTGCCAGAGGGGCCCTGGACCCTCAGCCTGCGTCAGATGGCGCTGGGCAGCATCACTGCTGCGTCCAACCTGCCAGTTCTCTCAGCAGCGCACTGGCTGGAGGCGCTAGTGGTGGTTGACACCCTTGGCTCTGACAGCGCCCGCAGCCGCTATGAGCGGCACCCGGCGGTGGCGGCCTGGGCCAACCAGCACCCCACACTGCGTGTGTTAGGCATCTGTGCCAGCGAGCTGCCATGGCTAGCACAGAAGATGCCAGCCTGGCAGGAACTGCGTAAGCGCGTGGCACACCTGAATATTCGCCCCACCCTCAGCATTGAGAGCGGCACGGCGCTCATGTGCCAACTGGGCTTTATGGCAGAAGAATTAACCGACACCACCTTCTGACCACTCTGTGTTCACACATCTTTCAGCATTGCTTTTTGCACTGCTGTTCAGTGCTGCTGTCATGCACTGCCCCAGCATGCCAGCCCCAAACATCCGCCAGCCATTGCACTGTGCACAACAACCATATCCACACCCGTGTATAATACCGGCACGAATCCATATCACATTACACATCACCTTTAACTGTCATCGACAACCAATGCACCTTCATGGCGCACGCATGCCTGATGAACATCAACAACCCTGTACATGCAGCACCAGTTTCTCCCCACAACACCCCAAAACCCTGGAACGTCCAAATCCCTTGCACCTCAGTCCCTCCCTACGCCCCTCCCTATTCCGTTTGCCGTCTATTAGCTAACTCTCACTTGGACTGGAACCTTTCATCCTTCTACCCTGTTGCACCCCGTTTTCTTGTAGCGTGTTGATTGCTCCGGCTCTGCCAATTGCTCCCGCCCTCCAAGACCACCTCGGCTGTGCCAGAGGTTCTGAAATGGCTCAAAGGCATACATATAGCGCTGTTCTATCCTGCTGTGTCTTTATGTACCCAGCCGTTTCTAAGCACGTTGTCAAGTTTGAAATTCCCATGCGAAATTTACTTACCAATTGTTTTGCAAAACAGTTAAGAATACAACCTGGCCTCTGACAATGCCTCAGGGAGTGCTGGGTTCAGTGCAGGCAGGCCAGGGGAAAGCATGCTGCTGTAAGCCTTCTCGATGAACCTCCAGAGCCAGAGCAGCTTGCGTTGCTGTATTTCCCATAGCACACAGTGGTAAATGCAAGGTAAGTGCAGCTTGGATACAGAATGTAAAAAATCCAGGGCCCGCCGCCCACATGGCGCGAGGGGGCAGGCCTGAGGGGTGGGTCCCACCCGGTGGGAATTGCCTGCTACGGGCCTCTGCGTGGTCTTTGTAACGTTTCACGGGTCACAATCAATCTCTTGTTGCTGCATTGGTTCTCATTTGCACCCGCCAAAGGGTGGCCCGCTGGGCGCGATGTTGATTGCACAATGAACGGACAGTTTGCATCGTCGTCTGAAGAATGCGGGATGTTGCTAGGCGATCATCCGCGATACACGCGAGTGAGTCGCCTCCCTCTGGTTACGCCCTCACTCGTGCAGGCGCCGGCTTCTGCGTTTGACTTTGTTTCAGCATTGTAACTGCGTTCAAGACGCATTTCAGAGGCAAGGTGGAAGGCACGCATAAGGTGACTCCATTTCCCGCCTGCCGCTCCCGCCAGCACAACTGCCGTACCCTGCCCTCACCGCACCCTCTGCTTCCTTTCTGCAGGTAGGCGACCTTGGAGTTGGAGCTCATGGCAGGGTGCTGCTAGCCCTGGACAAGCTGACAGGGCAGAATGTGGCACTCAAATTTGTGCGGAGGGGTCCTGAGGTGAAAGCTGAATGTGTAATGTTTGCACTGCATCTGCACCTAGCGTTGTTGCACCGCTCTTTAGCTCTCTGCACTGCTCATCTCTGCACTGCTCCACTTGCTTCAAGCTTATTAATTAACGCCTCCTCCTGCCTGTTTCCGTTCCCAACAAGCCTGCCTGCAGCATATTGACAAGTATGTGGAGCGAGAGGTGAGCGGGCACATGTGCAGTATGTGTGCACAACACCCAGCACGAAGGTGACGCTGCCACTACCAACACTGAGCCTTGCTCTTGATCTGCGGGCTGCAGATCATGAACCATCTCAAGCTGCGCCATCCACACGTCATTGGGCTGCAAGAGGTGTGCTGTAATAGCTATGGAGCTGGGTCAGCCAGGCAGCCAACCATTCAGTTACGAGATGGCCTGTGGACCGCCTCAAATACTTGTGCCTCTCACCTCCGCTTTGCTGCGGTGACATCTCGCCGTTGCAGGTTTTCCTCACAGACACCCACCTGGTGCTGGTGATGGAGTATGCGGCCGGGGGCAACTTGTTTCATTATGTGTCATCCCGCCGCGGCCTTAGCGAAGATGATGCTCGATGGTGGGTGGAGGGTTGCTGGCTTGCTACTTGCGTTGTCCACCGTACTGCATGTTTTGTGGAATGGGAAAAAGCCAGGAACTGAGGGTTCAAGATTACTCAGAGCCCGAACGTCAGAGATATTAGCTGCCCATCTCAACCCTCACCTCAATATGACCGCCCCGCCCCTTCAGGTTCTTCCAGCAGCTTATGATTGCCCTAGCCTATTGCCACAGCATGGTGAGCCAAAGCTGCAATGCATACTCTGTCCCCAGGTTTTTATTGTCCCCAGGTTTGGCCAGTTTTTGGCTTGCTGCTGTACCGTTGCGAGGCACTAGTTTAGTCTGATGCTGACAGCATCGCGCTACAATACTTTGTAGGGAGTAACAAACCGAGATATAAAGCTGGAGAATACGCTGCTGTCAGGAGACAGCACTGGGACCCCAATAATAAAAGTAAGCGCTTCCTGGTTGCTGGTGCAATCGGCCTCCTTGAGCAAAACCTCTCCTATGATGAGGCAGAACAATTACGTAGCAAGACCTCTCGCAACCTTCAGAATCGCCGCCTATGAACTGCCTTCACCTTCCCTCGTCCATCTGCCTGCCTGATTGCGTCGGCCCCCTGCCTCTGGGCTGCCTGCCAATGCAGCTGGCTGACTTTGGGTTCAGCAAGGACCATGACGTGCATAGCGCACCCACTAGCCGGGTGGGCACCCCCGCTTACTTGGCACCAGAAGTGATCCACAGCCGACCAGGAAGGGCATATGATGGCCAGGTGCGTGAGGTGACTGGCTGACAAGGGTCTGGTCACCTCGCTGGCCTGGCATGTTGAACAATCTGCTCGAACTGAGTACTCCTGAGGGTACTTCCTGCGATGGTTGCATTTATGTTTTGCACTGAGCCTGTCGCCGTGCATGCCCTGCCTTATTTCGCCTGTCCAACCTGCAGAAAGCGGATGTTTGGTCCTGCGGCGTGCTGCTCTACACAATGGTGGCCAACCAGTATCCCTTCAGTTGAGAATACATATGCTCAAGGCATGGGATGGACAATTTTGGGCAGCACAGTCAGAAATGCCATTGCGTTCGGATGCGTGCCGCACAATGGTTTGGCACCCCTCCCTCCAAGCACAGCTGGCAGGAGTCCGCATTTCACCATGCTCCCGCTGCTACTGTGTGCTGCTTGCTGCAGGCAGCTGCAGGATGAGAAACTACCGCCCCACGAGGCCCTGCAAGCCCAGTTCCGGAGGATCCTCCTGGCCGAATACAAGTTTCCCCCTCATAAGTCATTCAGGTGCGTGGGCAACAGCTGGATTATACTCCAGTACTGGCCATGCTACTAGCACCTGCCCCTTTAAAAACAGCATTTCGCCAGCTCTATGGTAGGCTCTGGTTGTGCAGTTTGGGTTGCGTAATCAAGGTTATCTGTAGCCTCAACAGCTGGCCCACCCGCACGCTCTTTTGTCTGTCTGCCTGCCTGCCTGCCCGCCCTCCATCTCCTCTGTTGCGTGCCTGTTTGAAGCAGTGATGACCTGCGAGATCTCATCAGCCGCATCTTCGTCCTGGATCCGCAGAAGCGCATCTCGCTTCAGGTGAGCGTGGTAAGAGGCGTGCCTAGAAAAAAACAAGCAGTGAAATTGGAGGTGATGGCGGGGTGGAAGAAAGGGTTGGGCAGCAGTTTGATGAATGGGTGAAGCTGCGCATGGGCGATCAACACACGTCCACTGCCTTTTACACTGCAGCTGAAATGTCTGCCACACCTATTGTGTGGCTGCTTCATTTTGCTGCAGGACATCCTGTGTCATCCCTGGTTTGTGAAGGACCTGCACCCAGACGCCCTGCGTTTCAACGAGGCAATGGTGGAGGATAGCCTGGCAAACCTGCCCTCGCAGCAGATGCTGGACGAGGTGTGTGGGGGGTGCCTGGATGTGTGGGCTGAAAGAAGACGGAGGAAGCAGACATAGTGTGGCGGAGGCATGCGGGTGTCATGATTGAATCTGCACCCTCAGTGCCCTTATAATTTGCAGCCATCTTATGGTGACTATGTGTTTATTCACTTTGGTTGCAGGTAAAGGCAATTGTGGCAGAAGCATTTCCGGCACCTAAACCAAAGGTGCAGGAGTTGACGCATGGCAGGCTGGAAGGCTGACACTGCTCAGGCTATCATAACAGATGTAGGCTACTTGTATGGCCCAATTGAAACAACCTCCACCCCTCGACTTTTTCCTCGACAGTTTCTGGCTTTGCATTCTCGCTCAGAAATATTCGCAACTGATATAAATTCATTTTGGACGCCTGATTACTTGCTTATTCAGAGGGCATCGCTTTTCAGGTGATAAAGAACCGCAGAGGAATTTTAAGTTGGCGCACAAACAATGCCGTGCCTTCACACAAACTTGCCGCGCGCACATGGGCATAGCAAGTGCCTGCAGGCAGCATGGCATACAGAGCAGACTACTTCCTTAAGGACGTCAGCTTCTTTGCTGCACCTGCGGAACTCAACAATCCCAGGTGCATGAAATGATGCAGCTGGCAAACTGCCGCACAGCACAATGTACCGCCGCCACTCAGTACAGGAAGAGTCGGCCCTTCTCCAGAAGCAAACCTGCTTCCTCTGCAGACGTGGATCAATGCTGCAGCACTGACAAGCTGGCGCCGCACGTGGTTAGGAACCGGTCCGTGGCCGCCTCCTTGTTGGAGCAGGGGCAGAGCGAGGAGAGCCAACAGCAAGCGCCCGGTGGTGCGGGCGTCTCCGGCAAGAAGATGAGGCACAGAGACGGGCACAGAATGGACCAGGGATACAGGTGGGTGTTGTAAGTCGAACCATCGGCGCTTCCTCGAGCCTCAACTATGGGTTGTTACCCGTATGACCTCCGACAGAAGCATGATTGCGGCCCAGCGCCAGTGAGGCAGCAACTTGAGGTGAGTGGCAGCAACCAACGTTATACCAACCTGCCGCCTGTTTTGCTGCCCACCTGCATTTTGCAGGAACCGAGGCATTGCCACCATTGTGGCCATCCCAGTGCTGCTCATTGTAGCAGTGCTGCTGCTCATGCCACGAAGCTCGCCTTATGTCTCCGCCGATTTCAGCCGCTCCCAGCCATTCTCGCGGTCGCACTACGAGGCAGCAGGCGTTGGCGGCAAAGGCGGCGAGCGCTATGCGATTGTCATTGATGCAGGCAGCACCGGCAGCCGCGTGCACATTTTCAAATTTCTCCAAGGCAAGGGCAGCAAGCTGGATTTACAGTTTGATAAGTTTGACCAGCTCAAGCCGGGCCTTAGCAGCTATGCCGACAGCCCGCCCCAAGCGGCTGAGAGCCTGGCGCCGCTGCTGGCATTGGCGGAAGCAACCGTGCCTAAGGAGCTGCATGGAGACACCAGCATAATGGTGGGGGCCACTGCAGGGCTGCGCCTACTGCCTGATGGCAAAGCAGACATCATCCTGCAGGAAGTGCGGTCATGGCTACGCAAGCATCCCTTCAAGGTACGCGCGCCGTTGTTAGTGGTTTGGTTTATCGCTGTCGGCATTCTGTAATTATATCAATTTGGGTGAATGTCAGGGATGAGTGTAGAGTGGTACGCGGTATGAGAAACTGCAACACGGCCTTGTGTTGCTCTGCTGGCATGCGAGGGCTGTTGGCTGGCGGTCTCCAGGTCGTACAGGCTGCCTAGGGACCTTCCTTGCAGCCCCGGCCTTATCTTCAACCATTATACTGCCAATGGCAACCATTGTCCGTTCCTCCCATTGTTTCCTGCCCCAGTTCCAGGATAGCGATGTCAAGATACTAAGCGGCGTGGACGAGGGTGCATTTGCCTGGCTCACCCTCAACTACCTGCTGGGCCGACTGGGCGGTAGCGAGCAGGATACGGGTGGGTGGGTGGGTGGTGATCGGCCCCTGTTGCAGTGTAGAGTGTTGGGATCGGGCAGCAAACATGAGCAGGTGTGTGTGAGAACCAGGAGCAGCCACGGTTGATATGGCAATGTTCTTCGTTCAAATGAATCCTCAGTTAACGTGTTCTCTTTCAACCTGGCGTTTTGAAGGAGCTATCTAGTTACTGCATGCTGCTTACCTCAAACATCCTCCTCCCTTAGGCCTTCATGCGCTAGTAGTCCTGCCTTGGTCCCCCCCACTGCCTTCCCTCCCATTTTGCGTCGCCGCCAGTTGCGTCCATTGACCTGGGCGGCGGCAGCGTGCAGGAGGCTTATGCCATGAGCAAGGCTGAGGCGAAGGCCGTGCCTGACAGCCAATATCTCACGCAGTTAAAGAGTGGCGGCAAGACATACCACGTCTACGTTTACAGGTGGGTGGATGGTGCAATGAGTGGGTGGGTGGGTCGGTGGTGGGTGGGTGTGGTGACTTGGGTCTATGACCTGGACATGTTACGTCATAGCAGCTATAGATGGGTTTCCTCACATGCACTGGCGGGGCCATGTGGTGGAAGCTGCGTGTGGAGATGCATGGAGAGTGTTGGGCGGGTTACCACCCACGTGGCATATGCCCACTGACGCTCACACAGCACAGGGTGGCGGCAGTGCGGCGTTTGCCCCTAGCAGTTACTGCTGCCTTGGCACCAAGCACAAGCCATCCATGCACTCACCCATTTCTCCTGACCTGGCCTGGCCTGCCGCAGCTACCTTGGTTACGGCCTGATGGCCGGGCGCGCCGCTGTTCTGAGTGAGGAGGGCATGGAGGAGGGGAACCCCTGCGTGCCCACCGGCTACACTGAACCGTATAAGTATGCGGGCAAGACGATGGAGATGAAAGCGCGCAAGGTGCATTTCGGTTTGTGGGAGGGACGAATCTAGATGGTGATACAGAGAGGGGCAAGCCTGCAGCGTGGGTTGGATTGGGGACTGGGTTGCAAAGCGGCAAACGTGCAGCTAGTCTGCAGTCAGCATGCAGGCTGGCTTTGCACCTATCATGTCATGCAAGGAGGCCTGCTTTTGTCCAGTTCTTGCGCTGCACATGCTTGGCCTGCATCAGCCTTGGCATTGCCAGCAAGCCGCGGCAACCTTCTTTCCACCCCTCCTTCTCCCTGGATGTAGGGTGGGCCCTCCCAGGAGGCCTGCGAGAGTGTAGTGCTGTCGGCGCTGAAGCACCAGGCAGAGTGCGGTGCACCGCAGCTGCAGTGCACCTTCAACGGCGCCTGGGGCGGGCCGCGTGTGCCCAAGGCCTTCTACATCTCCTCTTATTTCTGGGACAGGGCCACAGATGCGGGTGAGCCCCGGGGGCTGCCGTTGGGGTTGGAATAGGTGCCAAGCTGACTTGACAGGGGGGCAATGCGACAACTGAAGCAGCACCATTTGCCATGCACTCCTGCATGCCGGCCAGCGCATGTGTCAGGCGGGGACGGGGGTCCGATGAACACTGGCTGAGTTTTTTTATCACCGGGGTACACTGTTTTGCCACATCTGCTGTTGCCGGGGAGGGCCACTTCATCAGTTCTCGCCTGACATACAAGCTGTGCTCATCTGCTTCCCCTTCTCTCATTGGGCGGTGGCTGAACAGGCCTGATCCATGACTCCAAGGCCAACCAGCAGGACGTGAAGCCCTCTGATTTTGGCAGACTGGCCGCCAAGGCCTGCTCCACCTCGCTGTCAGAGCTGGGCACTGCCTTCCCCGCTGTGGCCGAGGACCTGCGCCCCTTCTTCTGCCTGGACCTCGCCTACACGCATATCCTGCTCACAAAGGGGTTCAAGATCCCCGATGATGCAACTATCCGCCTGGTGAAGCGGGTGGAATACAACGGGGACCTGGTTGAGGCTGCTTGGCCGCTGGGTGCAGCCATCAACGCACTAGGCTGAAGCTCAAACGACAAACAGCGCTGCGGGCATGAATTCTGCCAGCTTTCCACGCCCATGGATGCAGCTGGCTCAGCAACTGCTTGCTGGCCGATGGTCCTTCGCGAGCCTCATGCCCAAGATTCTGTTCTTCCTCATGTGTCTCCTGAACCACAATTTCTTGCTGCTACATTATTTCTCCCTTGCTGAACCAATCGCCTTCCCGCCCTTGCTCTCTCTTTGACAACTTTGACAAAGAACTGTTTTATTTATCATTGCCTGGGTGTGTAAGCTGCAAGGCCAAAAGCGCATTACAAACTCGCGACCTAAATGGCGAACTATAAGGCAGCTGCTGCAATGTGCGTGCGCCGCGTACAAATGCGCTGATGCGTGCACGCATGGCGAGGGGACAGAAGCAAGCAAGCAGAGGAGCAATCGACAGAAAGGAAGCAAGGAGGAATATTGAAAAAGCGTGATACGCTACGTTGTGCTCGGTTGGGCGACGGGGCTTGCTGCAGGTGTGCTGCCATCGTTACTCGGACTGGTGCTGCTGTCTTCCTTACTAGTGGTGCTGCGGACGTCCTTGTCAGCAATGCTGCTGCTGCTGCGAGAGCTGCGCAGCGCCAGCACGCTGCGAAGCTCATCTGCCACCCTCGCCAGCTCCTGCCGCCGTGCCGCCTCTTCTGCGTTGCGTGAGGGCCGCTTGCGGGCAAAGCTCAAGTTGGGCTGCGTCTCTGCGCCGGCTGCTGTGCTGTGGTGGAGGTTGGGGTCTGCCAGGATCAAATTGCGGCGGGAGCAATCGAGTTCTAGAATACGGAACTTCTGCAGCTGTCCAATGCGACGGGCTGTTGGACGTGAGCATTGCCTGGCTGGCAGGAAGCCCACAACGCCTGCCACACCCACTGCAAAGCCACGATGCACCGCGTTCAGGATGCGGCCTGCATCGGGCGGGAGCAAGCAGGAGGTCCAAGTCAGGTGGGCGATTATGAGGCAGATGAGCAGCAGGTGTGGGTACCCTTGGATGCCATGCCAGCACGCACACCGAGGCTGCCACACATCCATTACTGTCGTCATGCAGGCATACCAATCCTATCAATATCTGATAACATAACCAAGCTGTGCATGCACATGCGCACACATCACTGGGGTCCATGCGCTGTAAGCATTGCACCCCACCTTTAACCATCTCGCCACGCTTGTGTCGCTCTTCCAACTCCTGCCAGACTGCCGCAATGCGCCGGGCCGTCGCGCCCTGCATGCCGCTGACTGGCAGATTCTTATCCACCGTGCCCAGAGACTCAAGGTAAACCTGCACCACATCGCCCACACGAATCTCTCCTGCGACAAAGGAAGCAGCAAAGGCCAACCAAGTTCAAAGTGGAAGCAGATGTCGGCAGTGCAACACCAGCAGATCCTGACTGGCAAAGAGCAAGAACAGAACGTTCAAGGAGGCAGACCAAGGCGACGGGCCTCAAAGGAACAGCGATTCCACCTGCCGGCTCATACGACACCCACAAACACACACAATCTTTTACTGAAAAGGCTAACCTGGGCCGCGTGGCTTGTCAAGTTCGAAAGTGGCGCCGATGAGGCAATCTGGTGTTAAGTCGGAGCGCGGCACACGGGCAGGCAGCAGCCCAGTGTCTAGCGTCACCGACCGACGCCCTATCTCCAGCACCTGCGCCTTGATCATGTGCCCCTCCAGCACAGACACAGGCAAGGAGGAGTTGTGCATGCGTAGCAGCTCAAGCTCAGCCTGCAGTGCACAATTGACGGGCGTGGAAGGCGGTGGCAATATCGTGTGCAAAATTGTGCTGGGAGGGCTTTGAAGCACGCCCCTCCCCACTGTGATGTGTCAAAACGCGTTTTTACCATACTGAGCGACTCAGTACATGTACCCGCTCAACCTTATGGAGTCAACCCCAGCATCAAACTGCAGCATTAACAAACGCTCTTGCTGTGTGCAACCGGCCGTGGGGGCGCACCTGCCGCTCCGATGGCGAGAGCTCCAAGATGGTGGGGGAGGGGATGACCCTCATCCTGGCCAACCTTTCGTAGTAAGGCTTCATAATCTGGTCCTGAGTGGGCAATGAGCCCAGCAACCCGTCTCTGTCCTTCAATGCCACTGCTGCACCCGTCGCCGTGGATGCCGCGCGGGCTCCCAAGACTTGCCCGGTCCGCTGCAATGCCTGCCGCAGTGCGAATCCACCCATCTTTGCGGTGTGCGGCCTACAGCCCGTAGGCAGCCTTTGTAGCGAACAGAGAGAATCGCAGTACCTACCTTTTGATCCGATAAACAAGTAGCAATGCTCCAATTCTACTGTGCTGCGGTGGCATCTTGTACATCGTGTTGGTGCCTTGCTTGGGGGGGGGGAGTGCTGGTTATGCGTCTTAACACCACCTTTAGTAATAGTGTTGATTACTTATGATGCTTGGATACACTGGGGGCTCGGCAGGGCAGATGGTTTGATCGCAGTCTGGGCAGCGCGGCGGCTGCGCAAGCCAGCAGTGATGGAAGTGAGGGAGGTAGAGGAGCAGTGCATTCTGCGTGTCAAGGACCCCGCCCTGGCAGACGAGCTCAGGTGCGCCTCGGCGGCCACCACGGGTTGCCTGCTTCCGCTCGCTGCCTGCGCTTTGCTTCCGTTCACCACAGCCCAATTCCACCTTCATCAACCGGCCTTGATTAGAATTCATCAACACATGTACGGGCCACACCAAAGCAGGGCGGCGCTGCAGCAGCAGGGCGCGTTGGACCCGTCAATGCAAAGCGCACGACTTGAGTTCAGTGACAGCGACCGACAGGGCAGCTTTGTGTGGGGTGGCCGCCGCTTCCCCGTCACCGTGCTCAACCTTCCCAGCGTGGTGGAGAGTTACAAGACGCTAGATGACATCAACCTTGTCAAGACCTGCGACATTGGACAGGTGTGGGCAACACATACTGTGGATGGTACCAAATGGGAGCTCCATGGTGGAGGCTGGGCCGCGACAGCCAGGAAGGATGCTGCAAGGGAGTACAATCGAGTGCTTTCTGCAGGTTGTCACTGCTCGTCATGCAAAAGATGAGTGCGTCAACAAGCAACAATCTGATTTTCTGCAGCCCTTGACGACGGGTCGCTACTGCCTGCTTACCTCAGCAATGTTTCCCCCAGTTTGTTAAGGCCATCCACAGTTGCTTGCTAGCTCCACGGCATAATGCACCCCAGGCATGGACCCGTCTCGTTCACCCGCATGTTGTTGCCAGGTGCTGGTGGTTGGTGAAGACCCTGCTCTTGCTGCTGAGGCTGCCACCGGCGAGTCGAGGGATGGAGTGACGCCGCCAATGCGCAACGCCCGCGAGCGCATTTTTAGGAAGCCCATCGACGTGCCGCCAGCAGTGGTGCAGAAGGTGGAGATGGACCTGCTCACAATACTGGCGGTGAGGAGATGTGTAGAGATTTACCGCCCATGGTGTGGAGCCTTCTCTGGCTCTGCTGCTCTCCTGCAATACAATCATACCGCGACCGGTGCTGCCTGCGGCTGCTGCCATTCGTGATGCTGAAGTTTCAGTGTGTTGCTTCCCTGTGCACTGCTTGCCTTTCCGGCTGCATCACTCTCCCTGCTCATCTGCTCAGGCCTAGGTGCCACCCCAGCCACATCAGCGCTGCTGACCACGGCTGTTAGCTGTTTATTTTTGTGTGCATTTCTCTTCCTGCGGGTGCGCAGGGTGGTGCGCCTGAGGGCCTCAAGTTTGTGGATACAGAGGAGGAGTGGGTGGTGGATCCGGCTACAGGGCAGGGCGCATGGCTGCCAGTGAGACGGTAGTCAATAGTAACCTTTAGAAGGCTTCCAGCCTCTTTACCAGTTGCTGGTACCTTGCAGACATAAGAGCTTCAATGTTAGCCGCACATGGATATGTGATTCCAGAAAGGCGCAGCCTGTCGACCGCCTAATCATGAGATACTGTGCAGGAACTTGCCCCCACCCAACAACCTGCAGCAACCCTTCCATTTTTTGTTCAACAATAATGCATCACATTACCGTGTGAACTTGAGTTGCCGCATCTAACCAGGCGGGGGGCCAGCAGGGTGCAGCCCTTCTAAATGTCTTCTGCCTGTGTTTTACGATGGATGACAGCCGGTTGCCAGCTCAACCCAGCTGCCAGCAGCGCACTTACACCACCCGCCTTCTAAATGACCCTTGCGACTGTTCATTTTTTGCGCCCGCTCCTGTAAACATCCTGTTGCGCAGAGGTTGAGGCGAGGGAAGCAGCATGCACCAGATGCAACTCGCTTGTTGTCCGCCGAGTCCTTGCGGCTCTAGGATGCCTTTAAAAAATGCCGTGAAGCTGCAACCAACATCGTTCGTGAAACGGCACGGCCGGCGTGGCCGGCACGCCGCCGTCCGCCGCTCCAGCACTCCTGCCGGCCGCCCTGCCAGGAGCCTGGGGCACGCAGCAGTGGTTGCTGCAGCAGGAAGCGAGCAGCCCGACGCTCCCACCCACGGCCAAGATGTGCGTCTTTACGGTGGTGCTATGGTTCATCTTACATGTATTGCCGGCTGCCCAATCCTCGAACACACACACCCGCGCATCGTTGGGCCCCCACCCCGCCCTAGTTAATTGGCCAATATATTTCGGCTCTGCTGCATCACCAGGGAGACCAACCTGCGACCTATGCCCATGCTACACAGTGTTTCGCTTTGTTGGGGGGTTTACTGCATTTCATGCCGTTTGATGTCCATCCGTGCGTGCAGTCGCCTGTGGTGGTGTTGGCCGGATTCTTCCTAGAAGAGGTGGCAACAGCGCGCCAGATGCTAGACTTGATGGGCGGCCAGGAAGTCCGTGTGCTGCCTACCACGCCTGCTCTGCTGCGAGCGCCGGCCTACGAGGCGATTAGGGCCCCAGAGCCAGATTGGGAGCAACCTGTCCCCCGCGATTGGCAGCATGGCGGCGGCTGGGGCCAGCAGCGCATGATGCTGGTTTCGGGCATAGAGTGAGTACAGCTGCTTGTGGCATTGTGGCCTTCTGTTGTGTCATGTTTGCAGCCGTGGCCACGCCTGCCTGGACTGCATGCCATGCAGCGGCTCGGTTACAGTGCGGTGCTGCGTTGTAGCAGATCCTGATGCTAGCAGATCATTCCAAGCAGCATGCCTGTTGCGCTTTTTACTAGTATATCTGTATTTGCTTGTCGTGACAGGGAACTCGTCATACCTTTCCCTGTGCCGTTCCCCTGCCTTATTGGCCTGTTGCAGATATGAGGGGGTGCAGATGTTGGTCGAGAGCCTGGAGGGGTGGGGCATGAGGGGTGTGGTGCCAGCCATGGTCACACCCGAAAACCAGGACGTGCTGCTAGGCGAGGTACTGGCAGCAGCCCTGACACAGCACCGCCAACGCAATGGCAGGCGTGACAACAGGTCGGCAGCGCCACAACAGCCAGAAGCGAGAGTACAACCTGAGGCTGAGGGGGAGCTGCCGGTGGCTTTTGTGGATGAGCTGCCCCCGGTGCAGGCCGTGGTGCCTGAGGACGTGTGGGGTCCTGAAGGGGCAGCCAGCAGCAACAGCTCTCCGCGCCAGGCAGAGGCAGCAGCTGGGGCTGGGCGCGGATATAATGTGATGGTGCAGGCAGAGTTTTCAGAGTCACCCAAGCAGCGGGAGCAGACTGTAGCAGCTGCCGGGGCGAAGTCAGCTGCATCGCCAGCAGAGGGCGCAGCATATGTGGCTGCTTCCCAACAGCCAGCTGTAGAGGTGCCAGTTGATATCATCGACACCATTGCTGCTGGGGGTGAGACCGCCCCCGAGGTTGAGATGGACAGTGAGGAGTTGCTGACTGCCGCCAGGTCAGCCCTGGGGCTGGACCAGGCGGCCCTGCAGCAGCTGGTGGACAATGCGGCGGCGCAGGCAGCGGCCGCCATGAGCGTGCCCTTTGTGCCAGGCGGGCCCGCGGGTGCAATGCAAACACCGCCGGCAGCGCCAGCCGGCCCACGAGCCAGCACCGGCAGCAGGAAGCCTTGGGATGCTCCTGCGGCAGGCCCAGTGGAGCAGCAGCGCAACAGCCCACAAGTGCAGCCAGCAAAAGGCTTCGGAGGCAGCAGCTGGACTCACACGGACAAGAGCAGCCATAAGGCCAAGGGCAACCGCAAAGGCGGCAGCAACAAGGCAGCCCAACAGCCAGCTGCTGCTGCTGCTGTGCAGGCTCCAGCTGCGGGCAGCAAGCTTGACCCTGCGGTCAAAGCTGAGTCAGTTGCTGCAGCAGCACCCAAGGCTCCTGCACAGCCTGCGGCCGCCAGTGCTGCGGGAGCCGCCGCCAGCCCACGTAACAGTGGGAACAGGGAGGAGAACACCCCTGGCAGCAAGCAGGGCACCATCATCCCACCGGTGGAGAAGTTTGTGCTGTCCAAAACGCAGCTTAAGGCTGTGACTGATAAGCATGGCCTTGTGTTTGATGAGGTGTTGCGTGGCCTGGCTGAGCGCGGCATAACACTTGGCGAATGAGGCGGGCGTGCAGCCTCCTGCAATCAATCACCACCTATGCGCTGCTGGCCTAGAATGCGCTTGCACTACACTACATAATGTGATGCATATGTTCCCTTTACAAAAAATAAAATTCATAAAGCCACCTTGTGCTGCTATTTCAATAATGGTAGCAATACCAAACACGGTTCCGCTGGGCCAACCCTGCCTGTAACATTATGCAAGGTGTGCAGGGTATCGTACTACCCCTAAGGGCATACACAAATGAAAATGAGTGAAAGCTTGCGGGCTACAAAAGTAGCAGCAACACGCTGGGGACATGGAGATTGATGGAAAGCGCTACACAGAGTCATGCAGATTACTAAAAGGCTGATGATAGCTTGAGTTAGGAAAAGTGCTACCAGCAGCAGTGCTAGCCAGCCCGTAAAGAAGGGGCATGGAGATCAATGGAAGGTGCTATATTGAGCGGGAGGTCATTGGAAGGTTGTTGATAGCTTGAGCTAGAAAACGGCATTACCAGCAGCAGTGAGGCCAGCCCTTGAATGGAGATTATTGGATGAGGCGCCATATGAAGTGGGAGATTGTTGAAATGTTACTGTTATTGAGCAAAGATTAACGTTGCCAACAGCAGTGCTGGATGGCAGTAAATAGGGCATGGAGATTGTTGGACGGCGCCCCATGGACATTTGGCGATTATTGAAAATTGCTGATAGCTTGAGCTAACAGAAGCGTTGCCAGCAGCAATGCTACCCAGCTTTCAGACAAGCGTAGGCGCAGTCATTGCTTAGGACAAGTCTGAAAGGTAGCGCACAGTAGCCATGGGCTAGAAAAACGCACGGCGTGCGTTACGTGCCGCCACCATAGCTGCATGGAGATCGGCAGGCCACAGCTGTTTGCCAGAGTCAACCTGCTCCACTCGCCAGCCCTGACGGGAGCAGAAGTTCTTGATAGCCAGCGCCTCCGCGCGGCTGCGGCCGCCATCACTCCCGCCGTCACCACTGCCACTGGGCAGGTTATCACTGCTGCCATCATCCTCCCCATGGAGTGGGGCAACGGCACCAGGGGCAGGCGCTCCGTCCACCACCACATCGGCTTCTGAAGTGGATGGCCTCTCCACAACCGGCGGCTCATCACTGGCCAGGAGCAGGCGCCGGCCGTTTGGTGCATTCCAGTTGCCGGCAAAGAACAGCAGCGGGCCAAAATCACAACGAGGCAGCTTGATGCCCTTGTTGCCGGAGTCTGGGTACAAGTTCCACCAGGTAACATTGGCACCTGCTCACAGAGACAGCGTGGTTGGAAGCAGGGGCAGGTCAAGGCGAGTGGGACGCATAGGCGGCAGGAGTACTGTGGGTGTGCATCACCAGCAAACAATTTGCACTAGAAAGTTACTTGGCACTATATGCAATCACATATACACTTGAAAACTGCCATACCGCT
>JAAMXP010003453.1:0-18649 GCA_019693395.1 Ettlia oleoabundans | reverse complement strand
CCCCGCCACCCCCCACATGTGTTAATGTTTGTATTGTTGTAATTTTGTGTTTTGTTTTGCCGCACCGCCGCATCGTGCTCGCAGGCATTCTGCAAGGTTTCAGGCCAATTAGCATCCTGCCCCTTCCCTCCCGCATGGTGTCAGAGCATAACCGATGCCCATGGGCAGGCTATGAGCTTGGCTTTGATAAGTGGCATACCTATTTCCTCGGCTTTGCATGTCGACCTACCTGACGTCAAAGGTGCCGCCGCCGACATCAAACACCAGCACCGTGTCGCCGTCAGTGCCGCCGTGTATGCCGTAGGCCAGCGCCGCCGCCACAGGCTCCTGCAACAGCTGAACCTGCGGCAAACAGGGCGGGAAGCAGGCAGATCGTGAACGTTAGAAAGGCAGCATAACGCAAACAGCCTCAGAGCTCAGTGTGCCGGCCCCCAGCCAGCCACACCATGCAAGGCCAGGCAACCCGAGCGGCTGTATGCTCCAAGGCAAGTAACAAGGTAACGACCATGGGCCACCTAGCTGAGCCGAGCCGAGCCGAGCCGAGCCGAGCCTGGCCTGGCCTAGGGCTAGGTTCAGCACAGCTGCACCTGGGAGATGCCAGCGCGCTGTGCTGCCGCATGGGTGGCCCCCTGCTGCGTCTGCTTGAAGTGCGCGGGTATGGTGATGACCTGCGGGGTGTAAAGGGGCAGTGACAGTGGCAGTGGGTGGGATGAGAGCTTTACTGTTGTGTGAGTGTTGCTGTCGTGTGAGAGGCAGATGGTTGAACACTTTCAAACACTCCACAGACAAACCAGCAGGCAGGCAGGGAGGCAGCAGGCAGGCACAGGCAGGGCAGGGCACCCACCGCGCCCGTCACGGCCTCTTCCAGCTGCTGCTCAGCCATCTGCTTCAAGTGCTGCAGCAGCCAGGTGGAAAGTTCATCCGGGCTCAGCATGTCGTCCAGGGCGGGGCTGCAGGCAGGAAAGCGAAGCAGGAACAAGGGAAGGGGTCAGGCAGGGTGAAGGCAAGGACGGCGAGGAGTGCAGGGATGGCAGAAGACTATGCATGCATGCATGCAGGGAGGCAGGCAGGGAGGCAGGCAGGCAAGACGGTGGAATTCGACAACCGTGGAGGGGTGGGCACGGCTGGCTGCTGACATGCAGTGGCACACTGGCCATTCCACACTCATCAAATCGCCATCCTAAGCCACACATCCTTCTTCTGACTGCATCGCCCAGCCAGCCAGCACCACTGCAGCATGCACAACGCATGCATGAAGCATAAAGCGGCTCTGCTGCCCACCTGTACACAGCCGCCTCTCCTTGGTCGCCCTCCCCAACAATGTACCCCAGCCGCGCCGCATCCTCTGCAACCTCATCCGCCCTGCACGCTAGGTGGCAGGCAGGCAGGCAGGCAGGGTTGACCGGCCATGACGCATGTAGACAAGTGTGGACAGAAAAGATGGTAGCTGGACTAATGCACCGATTGCGACCGCGGCTGAAGCTGCTGCTGTTGTTCACTTCCTGCTGTCCTGCATGGACAGTGTTGAACTGCAGCATACTGAATTGCAGCATACTGAGCACGGACATGCTCTAGGGTTGCATCAGCGGCATCGCTCACTTCCTGCCCAGCAGCCGCTTGAAGGAGTGGAAGCAGTCGGAAGGCAGCACGCGAACCGCCGTCGCCTGGCCCTCGCCAGGCTGGCTGCGGCTGTAAGGGGTGATGTAGCCCTGCGGAGGGTCCAGCACTGCCTGACCAACAAGCATGGTTCCATCCTGCAGGGGCAGGGGCATGTCCTGTGGAGCTGAGCGGCAGAAGTGGCGGCAGAGGGTAGTGGCGGCATTCCACTCCCGCGAAGCCTGCGCGGCTTGCGGGCCGCTCTCACCTCAGCGATCGCCACTAATGAGGGCACCGCGGCTTGGTCCTTGTCGTTCTTCAGCACCCGCGGGACGCCATTTTCGAGGGCCGCCACCGCTGAGTTGCTCGTTCCCAGGTCAATGCCAACCACGGCTGCACGTGGGATAACCACTGTACATCTTCTATGGCGCAATGGGTTTGCACGGACCCGCTGCGCGCCGCTGACATTCCGCCATGCGACTGTGCGCACTTGCGGCAATGCCTGGCAGCCCATGTCGCACCTAACAGCTTTCCAATTGTAATCTAAACGAAAACGAAATAGTAGCACGCTGGTTTATATGCCATGCATGCTGTGTCATTTGGGCTGCAATCCTGCCTGGCCAGCAAAGGTTTGCTCTTCGAGAGCTTTTCAAATGGAGCTTGTCAGATGGACACACATACCAAGGGTAATGAGTATTACATACGCGTTCCACTTCAGGAAACCTTGACGGTACAAGGGTGTGGCATCAGCCTTCTTCCATACCCCCTGCCCAAGCACAGGCATAGCGAGGCACCCAGCTGCTACAGGGCCTGTTGGTTCAATGAGCAGTGCAAGTAACTGCAAACGCTGACAATCGTGCTGCATCCAATTCTGCAGCGCTAAAACCTGCAGTTAAGGTTATGCTGCCCAGTGTGCAGCCATTGGCTCTACCTGCATGCCAGACCGTGCTGGCAGGGCTGCACCGGTTGGGTGCTACTTATCCAAACCTCACTGGAAGCCTGGCATCATGCATTACAGTACGGTGAAACTAACAATATGGGAGCAGGCGGATCGCAGAAAGAATGATGAGAAACGATGTGAACGCAGCAGGTTGCTGAAAGAAGACGACGAAAGGACATACCTCAAGTATCCCCGACCACCGCGAAGGTAGCATTACTCAGGTTGATGGGGGTTGGCAAGTGCCTGCCATTTTCGCGTATTGGTAGAGGCAGTGTAGCTCGGGTGGAATTGCCGGCCTGTGAGCGCCAGCGCTGCCCTTGACGCTCGTGCAGCGGCGGCTTGCGGTGCCGCTGTGCTGTTTGCCGCCGCCAGTTGCGGCTGAACCAGGCTGCTCACTGACCTTGCTTGGGGTTGCTGGCTCCTTTTCCTGCGCGTCCATGCCCTGCTCAGCCGTCTTCAGGCTGCTGCTGCCGGCAGCAGAAGAGCTGCTGCTCTCCTCGGAAGGCTTGGGTCGCAGCTGCTGCCTCCGGCCAGCAACCACAGCAATGACCCATTTTAGAAGAGACCTGCTGCCTAAAGGGCGTCTTCCTGCAACGGCTGACAGGCCCACAACCAGGGCACAGACCGTGACTAGAGCAGCTGATCGCGAGGGCAGCAGCTTGAGGAGTTCCATAGCTTCACATAATCTTTGGCACAAGGCCACAGGAATGGAGATCAGGGCTGTGGACGACAAGGGCAGGCCTGCTACCCTGCTGTCCTGCCGTTCACCGTGCCGCCACTATAATCCCATGTACGCATCCTCTCTGGGCCTGACCTGTCAGTCCTGAATGTGTTTACAAATAAAGGAACAGGCGGCAGGAGCAAAGATGGCAGAGCAGATGCGCCTGCAGCACCATGACATTATGAAATGCTGGAAGTACAGAGCAGCGTTCAACTGTAGAGTGGACGACGAGTGCATAGGCAAAGAAGAGAAGCTCAAGCAACTAGTTATGTGTTTGTTTCGTTCAAGTGGGCGTTGCACAGCATGTGCTCAGCCACAAACATTTTTGTACAACTGGCATGCTCGATTCGGTGTCCAAAATCCAATCAACCATCAGCCGTCAATCACTGCCTGCTTAGTCAACCTCCTCCACAGTTGGGCCCTGGCGAGCACCGCCAGCACCCATGTCGGGCATCCCGCCAGGCATGCCACCTGGCATGCCACCGGCACCGCCGGCCGAGTACAGCTTGGCAAAGACGGGCGACGCCTGCTCTTCCAGTTCCTTGCGCTTGTCCTCAAACTCCTCCTCCTCCGCCAACTGCAACACACAAAGTACAGGGCAGGCGGTGGCAGCAGGTTGGTCACAACCGCAACTACACCAGTTCTTTCTGACACCTCATAGAAAGTAAGGCACAGCGTTTACCCCTGACAAACGCATCATACCCACGGACATGTGTAATATGCCTTTGCTATCACCCAGCTTGGCAGCACCCACGTGCACCGCAACACCTCCAGTGGTTGCATGTGCATCACCATTGCATGCGCGTCACCAGCGACCAGCACCAACACGGCAATATAAAGAAGGTCTTACCTGGTTGTGATCCATCCAGTCCAGGGTCTCATTCACCATCTTCTCAAGCCGCTCCTTGTCGCTGGCATCAATCTTATCGGCCACAGCGTTGTCACGCAGAGTGTTGCGCACGCTGCAAGGCAGAGCGAGCGGGTGACAGAAAACGGATGCGTCAACATGTTGCACTCAGTAAGACCTTCTTCCAATAAGCGCAGCCAATTTGTTGCCAGCCACCGCAAGCTTGCAAGGTTGCAAACCCTGCCCAACCCACCCAAACACCACGCCTGCAGCACACACCTGAAGGCATAGTTCTCCAGCGAGTTCTTTGCCTCCACCTTGCGCCGCGTGGCCTCATCCTCAGCCTTGTACTTTTCGGCGTCCTGCACCATGCGCTCAATGTCGTCCTTGCTCAGCCGCCCCTTGTCGTTGGTGATGGTGATCTTGTTCTTCTTGCCCGTGGTCTTATCCTCGGCAGACACGTTCAAGATACCTGTGCAGATAAGGAGCAAGGGGTGCGAAATGTGTCAAACTATTGTGCATTTCTTGCTTGTAGGTTCGATTCCAACTGGTGCTTGATCAGCAGATTGGAGCCCAACACCGCTGGGCTGGTCCAACTGGCAGCTGATACTGGCATCAAGTACATGCGGGGGGCAACATTCTATCCAGCTGCTGCCAACTGCAGCCCATTGCTGCCATACTGCAATGAATCACCGTTGGCATCAATGTCAAAGGTGACGTTGATCTGGGGCACGCCGCGGGGTGCAGGAGGGATCCCTGTCAGCTCAAACTTGCCCAGTAGGCTGCGAAACAGAAAGTGAGGAAGTGCACATGTAGTGTTTAAAGTCGCTGGGAGTCAGATGTGGCCCAGGCTTCCACACCTCAGACATGCCGCAAACCCAGGTCCAGGGGTCGTGCTCGATGCACAGAAACGCGTTATGGTGGAAAGAAGCCAAGGTACCATGTAAATGGCAGAGGTGACACAAGCAAGGAGCTACGAGTTGAGCGACTCACTTGTTGTTCCTGGTCTGCGCACGCTCGCCCTCGTACACCTGGATCAGCACCGCAGGCTGGTTGTCTGCAGGAAGGGAAGCAGGCGCAAGGCCAGAAAGTGCAATTTTGAGTCAGTCAACGGTCTTATCAACTACTGTATTTTTTACTACAAGTGAAGCAACTACAAGTGAAGCAAAGTTAATGTGCAGCTTGTAGGTAACACAGACAGAAGCACTTGCAAGCGCCCCAGCTGTGAAGCCAACACCCATTGCTGACAAAGAGGAGCGCAGTCTTACGGCTAGGTGGGTGGCGCCCAACACTTAGTGTACTCGCCTGAGTATGTTGAGAAGACCTGCTCCTTCTTGGTGGGGATTGTGGTGTTGCGCGGGATGAGCACAGTCATCACACCGCCGGCAGTCTCCAGTCCAAGGCTGCAGGCAGACGCAAGAGGGCAGGGAGGAGCAGGTTTTGCTGCATTAGGCACTGCAGGAATTGCTTTGACAGTGGGTAGCTGATGAGCACACTTGCTTGCAACACTGCTCAACTGCCGATTCACCGCGCTCACTTGCTTGACTGCATCACTCCAGGCCAAAAGCAGCAGCAGCGGCAGCAGCAAGTACTCCTGAGCACCCACCTGAGTGGAGTGACGTCCAGCAGCAGCAGGTCTTGCACCTGCTCGTGCGTCTCCCCTGTCAGGATGGCGGCCTGCACCGCCGCTCCATAAGCCACGGCCTCGTCTGGGTTGATGCTCTTGCACAGCTCCTTGCCGTGGAAGAAGTCCTGAAGCATCTGCTGCACCTTGGGGATGCGCGTGGAGCCGCCCACCAGCACGACCTCGTTGATGGACCCTGCATGGTCCAGAGCCAGATCGCAATCCAAGGTTGAAACGGCAGCAAGTGAGGCACTGCAGCAGGCCAAATTGAACTCAACCAGACCCACATGAAATAATCAAAGCCATTTATGTTGCTGCTCCCCTGCTGGAGCAGTCTAGCCCTCACCACCTTTCAAAAGCTTACAAGCCCTCCCATCCACCCGCCCACCCACCCTTGTCCATCTTGGAGTCTGTCAGCACGCGCTCCACGGGCTCCATGCACTTGCGGAACAGGTCCATGCACAGCTCCTCAAAGCGTGCCCGGGTGATGGAGGAGTAGAAGTCCACGCCCTCATACAGCGAATCAATCTCAATGGAGGCCTGGGTGGAGGAGGAAAGCGTGCGCTTGGCACGCTCGCACGCGGTGCGCAGGCGGCGCAGGGCGCGCGCGTTGCCGCTGATGTCCTTCTTGTACTTGCGCTTGAACTCCTGCGGGGCACGGAGGGCAAAGGAGCCAAATTGAGTGTTTTGTAAGGACTCGTAAGGACTCGTCCAAAAGATTGTTTTTGTCCAACAGATGATTTGACGCGATGCAGGAATGTACACGGCGGTGAGGTTTAAGGAGGGCTGGTGGTAGGGGCTAGGCATGGTGATGTAGCCAGCCAGGATTCTAGCATTGAGGTCAGGCAGTACCCTCCACCTGGCAGCTTGCATGCTAGCCTAGCAATTAGCACACAGCATATACATCAACACTTACACCACCAGACACCAGACACAGCCGCCATCAGCACCCACCTGTACAAAGTGTGCCACCATGCGAGAGTCAAAGTCCTCGCCTCCCAGGTGGGTGTCACCAGCCGTGGCCTTCACCTCGAAGATACCCTCGTCAATAGACAGCAGCGACACATCAAAGGTGCCGCCGCCCAGGTCGAAAATGAGCACGTTGTGCTCCGCATGCTTGGCGCCTGCGACGGGCGAGTGTCAGGCGGGTAGTATGAAGCAGATTTGGAGAACATGGAAGGCAGGCAGGCACGCCTAGTCCCAAGTAGAATACGGGGTCATGCTCGACAGCAATAGCAGTACATTGCACGGCCCGGCTTGGCAGGAGCCGGCACAAAAGACACACAGCTGGCACAGCCCAGCAATGTCAACGCTCTGCTGCCAGCCTGCTGGCGGGGCATGTCGTAAGCTGGTTGTGAATCAAGGCGGTCTGGCACTCACCCTTGGAGCGCTTGTCCAGGCCATCTGCATTGAACAGAGGAAGGGCATGAAACAAAACGGTGGTCAGCATGCTGCTTCTTCAACAAGCATCGGCACCTGCCAAGCTGTGGCGCCCCGCAACCACCTTTATAGGTCAATACATGGCACCCAGGTCGTTTATCAAGATTGCACACCACACAACGTACTGCTACTTGCCCAGCAACCCTGTGCAACAGGGGGCGCTCTTCACTCACATGCGATGGCGGCAGCTGTTGGTTCGTTGATGATGCGCAGCACCTCCAGCCCAGCAATGGCGCCCGCGTCCTTGGTGGCCTGCCGCTGGCTGTCGTTGAAGTATGCGGGCACAGTGATCACCGCCTTCTTCATTGGCTTGCCCAAATACGTCTGCAGTGTGGAAATGAAAGGATATGAGGATGAGGATTGGGCCGGAGGACTGAAATGAAGCAGAATGGGTCAAGAGTATTGTGGGAGAGAAGGAGTGGGATTTGGACCACGCATGACAACACAGATGGTAAAGAACAGCATTGTAGACGACGAGCAAGCCCTCAAAGTATTGGGCAGGCATGGCATACTAAATTCCAGCAGACATGGCTGGCCCTTTCAATCATAAGACAGCTGTAACAGAGTAGCGGCAGTTGGGCCTGTTGCAGCCATCCGCGCTCTAGTTACGAAGCGCGCCAGAGAAAATTGGGACGTGCAGCGGCATACCTCTGCGATTTCCTTCATCTTTGATAGCACCATGCTGCTGATCTCCTCGGCCGCAAACTGCTTCCTCTCACCCTTGTACTCAACTGTAGGCTCAGGAACAGACATGGGCAGGGCAGAAGCAAAGCAGTAAAGTAAGGCACAGGATGAGTTGCGCGAGTTTTGGGGTGTGCAGCGGACAGATAGAGCACGCAGGCAGGCTTCCCAATCATTACCGAGCCAGCTGGACCCGAGACACCTTGGCCGATTGTGCCACCTCAACCGCTGGACCGATCTTGAGCAGAGCTGCTTCAGCTGTTTTGTGCATGTGTAAGGTGGGCCACCACACAAGCCGCATCGGACTTCTCATAAGCAACTGCCAGGCACCAGCCACCCTCCATCCCCCCAGTTTAAAAGCCCCAAGCCTCACCTTCAATCATGGGTTTGTCAGCGGGACCAGAGACCACCTTGAACGGCCAGTGCGCCATATCGTTCTTCACCGAGGGATCTGAGAAGCGGCGGCCGATGAGGCGCTTGGCGTCAAAGATGGTGTTGTGGGGGTTGAGGGCGGCCTGATTCTTGGCGGCGTCGCCAACCAGCCGCTCAGTGTCGGTGAAGGCAACATAGGAAGGCGTGGTGCGGTTGCCCTGCAGCATTACATCAAGTTTACAAGATTAAGTTTACAAGATTAAAAATAGGAATAGTCTGCGCCAGGTGAACACAGGAGTCATCAGTGCTGAGGGCAGGACTTTGATCAGCAGCAGGTATGGCTGTGCGGGGAGCTGGAAGTCCTTAGAATGCACCAGAAGCGGCGGTGGTGGCAGTAGCGGGTGGTGCGGCAGGCTGGAATAGGTTGCACCAACCTGGTCGTTTGGAATGATCTCCACACGATCGTGCTGCCACACGCCCACGCAGCTGCAAATAGGAACAGGGAAGAAATGGTGATGGTGAGTGGCAGGGAGGCGGCGGGAGGGTGCTGGCGGGGTGAGGGTCCACGGCTTGAGACGATCTGCCGCTTGCCGCTCAAACTCACCTGTATGTGGTTCCCAAGTCGATGCCAATCGCCGTGGCCATGCCTACTCGTGTGTTCTGCCGCTTGCTTGCTTGCTTGATGCGAGATGTAGAGTTGCTTGGATGGGTGCTGTGTGTGTCGGGAGTTGCCTTGGAAGCAACACGGGGCGCTGAGACACTATCAAGACAGGAGGAATGATCGAAAGCCGAAAGAAGAGCGCTTGATATACGGATGGAACATGGGCGTCTAGGTGCATCTAGAGTCTGACTGTGGAAAGGGGCGCGGCGCCATGACGATTCGAGAACCTCCTTGCAATTTCGGACTTCCAAGAGCCGGATGCAAAGCATTCTGTCTCTTAGTGCGAGGTGCGGCTTTGTCCAGTTCCTTCGCGGATTTCTGTAGGGTGATTGCAGTTGCTGGCAGCTGACGGCGACGGCGGGAAGCGGTGGAAGGCTCCTTGTAAACCCCTAGCTTTGCAGCAAGGTGGCGCAAAGTGCGTCATGCACGTCTTTACACGTGAAAAAACGACACAGCTGTTATCCAAGCTTCGGGTCATCAGCAGACATGCAGGCACAATGACCGCCGCTCGGTGCTAGCCAGCTGCCCCAGCAACAGCGGAGGGCGGAACAGGCCACAGCATCAGCAGCCCGCCCCCCGCTGCCTCCGCTCCTGCTCCTCCCAATGTGGCGCTGCGCCAGGCACTGCAACGTTGCGACAGGTCGCACAGGTTTGTGCCCGTAATGAGGCACACTAGCGCTGAGCCCAGGCTCAGCAGGCCCAGCAGCGCCACACGAGCGGGCAAGCGCAGGCTGGGCCACGCCAGGCGCGCATAGAAGGCTGTCGGCAACAGCAGGCTACAGGTGATGGAGGCCAGACCGCCCAGCAGGCTTAGTGTGCTGCCCAGAGCATTGTACGCTGTCAGTGCCAGCAGTGTGGCGGCAGCAAAGATGGCTAGGCGAAGCGACAGGCTGGCAAACCGCAGCGGCGGGTGATACTGGTACTGCCCCGACTCGCCACGCTGCAAACGCAAAACTGATAGAATCATGTCCTGCAGACGTGTGAAGATCAGGTGAAGGTAATGAGTGATGAGTTGTTTGCAGCCAGGCAGGGCGTTGGGTTGGTTCCCAAACAGCGGGGGCAGTTGTGCCTGGCAGCAAGCAGAGCAGCACTTGTATGTACATATAGCACAGTGTCATATGTACTGTGCTATGACGATACATAGAAGGCTGTCGGCGAATTGCTCTGGCAGGCAAACGGGCTTCAGGTATGCAATGCACACCGTCCAGGGCAGATCTGGTTGGCTGTTCACCTGGAGGCACAGGGTAAGGCCGGGCAGCTTAGTCAGGGTGTTGATCAGCACAAAGGCGGCCTGCATACATGTGGAAAGATTTAGAGTTGAGGTGCCAGTCATGCCAGTGGCACGGGAATACCCTGCCCTGCCCTGTGAAGCAGGCACGGCACTAACAGCCATTAGAGTTTGGCGATGTACATGATGCATGCAGCGGACAGCAGTAGAAGCAACATGATAAACCATGTAGCTGCTTTGCTACTAACGTTCAGGCTGCAACTGCACCCACCAGGAGGCGGTGTATGGGTATGGTGGAGTAGGATGTATACCAGGAGTTGCGGGCCAAGTCAGCGGTGACCAGCGGGGAAGCTGCATCCCCCTGCAGTTGATTGGGAGGGTGAGCAGATACCCATTTTACACCAGTTGGATGACCAGCCTATGGTGGAAGCACATCCAGTGGTAACAGCGGCGGGGCTAATGTTTGGAGTGTAGAGACCTTGTGCAGAGAAGGCTGCTGGCAGCAAGATGCACGTGATGTCCAAATGGCACCGTGCTAGTGTTCCACGCAGTGAGCATTGGCCCTCGGCTCTTAGGCAGCAACCCTCATGCATGCTCACCCAGTACCAGTAGCCAGCTGCCGCCAGGGTTGAGTAAGCGGCCAGCATGACGCCAAAGGAGGCGCCAAGTGCAGCTGAAAACTGTGTCGGCTTACGCATAGCTCTGCGGCACACGCAACATGCAACAACAACTGTTGTTGTGCCTCTTGGCAGCCGCAGCCAGGCATTGTGTACTGGGAGCATGCAGACAAACTGGTCAGGCCCAACAGGGTTTTCTCCCTGCATCCCTCGATACCAAGGAAGGGGCCCGCCTGCAGCTGCCCTGACCGCCTCGGCCAGCTGCCATCCGCTTGCTTCACTCACGTTCGCAGTGCGGGTAGCGTGGAATGGGCGGTACAGCTGAGACTGAAAACGCCAATGGCTTGGATGATGCCGGTGCTGGCCAGGTGGTGCGGCGGTGGAGGCTGCAGGAATGCAGCATCGCGACACCAAGTCAGCACTGCTAAGCGTGTGGAGAGGCAGGGCCAGAACCACGAGCCAGAGAGCACGCCAGCGAGCTCCCAGGCTGGATGCCGCTGCCAAGTGAGGCCCAGATTGCTGGAAGCTTCGGTCCGGTCCTTGCCGCACAATCCCACATGCCCCACAACGCAGTTACAAACCGAAGCAACCAGGGTGAACCCATGCATGCACCTGCTGCGGCATTCCGTGGCGACGAGGGTCCAATCCCAGCAGCGCCAGCACCAACGTCACAACCAGGCCGCTAGAGAACAGTCCGACCACCGACAGGCGGCTTAGGCGGCGCAGATCGATGAACAGCAACGGCAGCAGCAGCAGGGTAGCCAGCAAAGCGGCCCAGTGCATGGGGCTCAGTGCAGGGCCCAGTCCTTCAGTCCACAAGCAGGCGGAAAGGAAGGCAAAGGAGAGACTGTTGGGAGATGAAAGGGCAGCCCAGTCTTTATGGTCCCTTCCAAGCTGCTGCCATCCGGAGGAGGGAATTGCTCAATGTACAGAAAGCTTGGGGCAGCAGCACACCTTCTGGAGGCATCAGCAGCTCCAGCTGCTGCCAAGCCACCATGATGAGGATACAGCTGCCGCCAAAGAGCTCTAGGAAGGAAAACAGCATAACAGCACGCAGCCCCAGGGCCCCTGCTGCTGCCTTGCCAAGCTCTGGATAGGTCCTGGGGGTGCTGGCTGGCAGCAGCGCAAAGGCGCTGCATATGAGCTGGCCGCTCAGTGCAAACACGGGGAGCAGAAGGGCCTGCAGCAATAGGGTGCCATGAGTGCAACGACCCCGCCAATGTGCTTTGTTTGTTTGCTATAGTATAGAGACAAACACGAGTCGAAAGTACCCCCCGCTAGTGACTCACCAGCGCAGCCAGTGCCGCCCAGCCGCCCCTCATCATGGCATAAGGCATGCTTAGCAGGCCAGTGCCCATGAAGATGTTGCCTGCATGCGGTAGCATGAAGGTGGTGGCAAAGTGTGTAGGAGAACAGGCCTGCCTTACATGGCGCTGCTGGGTGACTGGGCACCGTCAGCACCCACAATGCCGATGCAAGTCCTGCACGGTATATTGCCAGCCAGCCAGCGAAGTAAGCGGCTCCACCTCACATATGTTGAAAACGGTTTGGAACAACGTAGTTCCTCGGCGCTGGCCGGCGACGCGAGGGCAACGGCCGCTATTTCCGCCGCCATTTATGCTGCCGCCACCATCGCTGCAGGCAGCAACAGCAGCGTTAGGGGGCGCTAACCGCTGCGGTTATGTGTTCCGATGGTAATCAACCCCAAAGTCCGCTGTTGACCCTACCCGCTCTCCGCCAGCAGTGGTAATCGCAACTCGCACTCCTCGACACTGCCCTCCATTGCAGAAACAACAGGTTTAGATGTCACTACTGCAAAAAGGTGGCGAACGGGCCAGCACTCGCTCGCGTCAAAGGGGAGGCACCTGTACTGCTTGGGTGCAGAAACCTTAGCGGTACGCCCCCCAAAATGGGTGCCTGTTCGAGCCGATCGGCTTTGTACGACTTCGAGAACAGCCTGAACGAAGGCAGACGGTCATATCCTACAATTTGCTCTCTTCTCCATGTAGCAGCTGCCAGAAGCCTTCGTTAAGATGATTAGAAATATTTACGTTGGAAATAAGGCTTAGAAACCATTGAAAGTGGCGCGCGAACTGCACAGCGACAGCAGCTGCGGCCGCTGCTCCCCCCGCCAGCGCCTGCCCGACCAATTGCAACAGAGTACCTTCGTCCATCATGGCTGAACTCCCCATCAGCGAAGTACAGGAACAAATGTGAGTGAGTTACCCTTAGGCTGGACCGCCCAATGTGCTGTTGGTTTGGCATTCAATGCTGCCTGGTGCTGCCTACACCCTTGGTCACTAAGCGCCCTCCCCCAACCACTCTTGCTGTTCATAGTCCCATCATTTGCAATCCACCAACCAAATATTTGTTGACGATTAATGCCTGCAGACTGGCCCGCCTGGAATCGGCGCGCACAGCTTTGTGCCGTTTGCCGCCCGGGCTGGGGCGAGATGAGGTGGGAGAGGTGGTAGAAGAGCTTGGCAACTCAGGCGTCCTGCTGGCGTGCATAAAAAAAGATCTTGATGCCATCTACAACCGGCTGCGGGGCATGAGGCAAGCGCTTGCGGCAGCATTCCCGGAGCATGCGCCGCAGGCGACACACAGCGGGGAAGCTCTCCTGGAGGCGGAAGAGGCAGAGGAACAGCGCCGGTTAGAGGAGCAGAGGGCAAGGCAGCGGGCGGAAAACCAGCCAGTAGACCATGAAGATATGGGGCAGCCCGCAGATAAGCATTTGATAGAGCAGCCAGCGGAGCAGCCAGCAGAGTGTGGGGCAAATTTGGCAGCACCAACATGACTTGCGGCAGCCAGTAGAGCAGCAACACCAACAGCCAGCACAGCCGGACGAGGGAGGCTAAAAGTGTACAGCTCTGCACTGTGTTACTACGTGGGCAGTGTTTGATCGTGTCAAATATTGCAGTCAAATGCCTGTTGTGAAACTGATCAGCGAAAGCTCAAAGGTTTGTCGCAGTGCTGGCCGCATCCAGGGCGCCGGCGGCACCAGCAGAGCAGTGTGCATCTTAGCTCCTATCCCGCCTCATCCCCTCCGCGATTGTGATTGTGTTGCGCACAACCAGCAGTTGCCAGCCTGTTCTGTCGGTGACTTTCAACTGCAGCTCTCCGGCACCATCACCCCTGAAGCCTGCTCAATTCCACCCCTCTCCGGCGCGCCTCTTAACACATGCCCCATCGTGAGCCGACGGTCTGCCTGCACTTCCTGGCCGGCAGATGTCGGTTCGGCGCAAGGTGTGCAGTCCCCCTAAAGGCCAGCCGTGCAAACTTAAGTATCGGCTGGCATCAAGCAGGCTATGAACAGGCTAGGGGGCCGCCGAATCGCCTGTATTGCACCCGACCGCCAGGGTTTCCTGCCGCCCCTAGTCCTGATTTGTGTTCCCGCCGCCCACCGCCTGCCGCATTCAGGTGCCGCTATCAGCATGATGCCACGCTGCCCAGGCCCGCCTGTGTGTACTTCCAGCGTGGCCACTGCACCAGGGGCGACAATTGCCTGTATGCGCATGGAGATCTTGAAACAGGCATGCCAGCATTGGAAGAGCAAGCCGGGTCAGCTCACGCCACTGCTACAGCTGCGCCTGATGTTGCTGGCACATTACTTACAGCTAAGGCTGCTGCCGCTGCTGCCAATGCCGCTGCTATGGAGCGCGCGATGCGACGGATAGAGGCTGACAGTCTGCAGCAGCAGCAACTGGAGCAGCGGCGCATTGGGCAGCAGCCTGGTTACCAAAAGCAGCGGGTCAATGTGTTCAGGGACCTCACAGAGATTGAGTTTGATGCAGTGTATGGTGGCCTTAACAGTGAGGAGGAGGAGGAATAGAGCGACGAGGAGAAGGTAGAGGAGGAGGAGGAGGAGTGGAGCGACGAGGAGGGGGAGGAGGAGGAGGAGGAGGAGGGTGACCAGGACTGGTCTGCTGGCAAGCTTGCGAGTGGGCAGCAGGCGGAGCTGGCACAGTGCTTGCTAGGCAGTGCCGGGCAGGCTTCAGCTGGCGAGGAACCCGCTCACGCAGTAGCTGGGGCTGAGAGGCGGCCTGCAGCGGAGGTAGAGGGAGATCTTGGGAATCGCCAGCAGCTAGACCAGCCCGAGGAGCAGAGGCAGGAGCAGAACCAGGAGCAGGAGCAGAAGGAAAAGGAGAACCGGGTGGCGGTGCCTGGCTATTGCATAGAGTTGGGCGTGGTGGTGACGGAGGAGTTCCGAGAGCTGTGCTGGTAGGTGGCAGTGGCTGCATTAGTCATTTACCTGCCTGCCGGCGGCTGTTGGCGTGTGCTGGCAGTGATGGCGCTGCTTGCAGCAACCACAACCATGCCCTCGCCTTCAATTGTTGGAGCTGTGCTTTGCCGTGGCTGTCGTACTGCTAAGCATGTGGCTCAACCTGTTTTTGAGCGTTATGGCTTGGATGTGCTCTAAGCCCCAAGGCCCCCGCTGCTGTCTGTGCCTTCCTTGATTGCCAGACCTTGTTGCGCCCCGCCTGCACTGCAGGTGCGAGCCCTGCCAGCGTGGCTTCAAGTTCCCCCAGGGCCTTCTGTCACACCTCAAGGCAAAGCACGCCGGCAACGAGCGTATCGCCCAACTGGAAGCGTGCAGGTGGGAGTCAAACTGGTTGTCGGGTGGTAACGTGATGGTGGCATGCATTCGCTGGTCAGGGACTGGCTGAAGGCATGAAGCTCGCATGCAGTCAGCCGCGCCAAGCACCTGCACTAGGCTTCCATTTCCGTATCCTTGCTGCCGTCATGGGCAGTTTCTCTAGCTTGCTGCTGCTAGTTCGTCTGGCTCGTTACCTGCACCCATTCTCCTTTGTTGCTGTCCTTCCTGCAGGAATTGCCCCTGCGGCCGCATCTGCTCGAGCCTGCAAAGCCTCAGTGACCATATCAAGTCCCAGCACAGCGGCATGACGCGCGGACAACAGCAGGCGGATGCCATGATGTACTCTATGCTGTCTAGGGGGCCCGCAGGGTGCGCCAAGGGCCCTACCTAACTTACTGCACAGCTTGTAAAGCGGCCGCATGCCGTCGCTATTACCTATGCTACCATGCCAGCATGGCGTATGGCGCGGTTTTTGGCACTGCTACCTTATCTTCTTCCCTTATCTTGGTGCCTTTTGAGGTGCTGCAGGCTGCTTGGGGGCGGGGGGTACTGCGGCTCTGACAGCGACTCGGATGGCTATGGGGACCTGGATGAGGGGATGTGTGGATTCACAGGGGCAGAAGTGGAGGAGCTGCTGTGCCAGGTTGGTGGCGGGGGGCATATGTGGGGAGGTAGCTGTATTGCGGTGGCAACATGCAGCCAACCCTTTGCTGGAGGGCATACAGTATGCGTGGGCAAATGATTTCATTCTTGCAAGATGTCCTTCTGCAATCCTGGCAGCGTTACCCAGCCCAGTGTTGCATTGTTGCATGGCTGCAGCCAAAGACTCGGCGTGCCATCCCCTCCAATAGCATGCGGCTCCTGGGTGGGTTGTGATCCATCCTTTCACCTGCTGGCATTCGTTTTATGACCTCGGCCCTCCCTTGCAGGGTGTGAAGCCCTGGGACGATGACGCATACGATGTGATGGCAGCTCTGGATGATGACTATTACTACTGATATCCTGGCAGCTGGCGATGGCATTGCAGGCGCTGTAGTGTGGACCAGAGCAGCGGCTAGAGCTTGCGCTGGCAGCACGGGTGACAGCCCTACGTGCCTCCAGGGTGACGCCGGAGCAGGAATAGGGCGCAGGCAGCAATGCTCTTGGTGCATGCGGCCTTCTGCTGTGTGCCAGCCCTGGTGGCAGTGCGCTGCGCTGCTGCACACACAACTGCGGCTTCACATGCCTGGTTAAATATGCAAGAAGCACTTCTGTTGCATTTGGTGTATGTGCACATTATGTTTCTTTGACCAAACGTGCAAGAGCATGTCGAGATGGGGCTTTGGATATGCACAATCACAATGGCGGAGCCGCCTTGGCGGCGGCGCGCTTCGCGTGTCGAGCCAGGCCCTGTTGCACAACATGTTGCCCCGCACAGTTCTACCGGCGTTCCGCTTCTTTATTGGCTGCATATTTTATAACCGCCTGAGTCAGAAACTGCAAGCAGCGCCGAACATCTAAACCCAGCACTTCCGTCCAGCTAGATGAGCGGCAGGGGAAGGGGTGGACGGTCAGGAGGTCGCGGGGGTGGCAGGTACACAGCGACTCAGTGCCGGGGCTGGCAGCCGAGCAAATCGCGGGTGGCCGCGCCGGGGTTGCGTCTGTGCAGCGCATGACAGTGGGGCAGGCCCCGGGCGTCTGTTAAAAATGTTGGGTGCTGCCGGCGTCCGTGAATCGCGGGCGATCGGAGTCCCACTGTTTGGTCCCTCACGGTGCGGCGGAAGTTTCGCCCCTGGGCCGTGAGGAGACCAGTTGGCTCCAAAGGTGCCAGCCAAAGGGGCGAGCCGCCTGTGAAAGGCTGCATCACCGACGACGGCGCCTACGGCAGACGACCCCGCCTTTCGCCCGTCATCCGCCAACAACCAGCCTGCTGTGCAGTGAGCGACCCCATCTTCTTCTCTTGTTGTTGGCCAGCAGGAGTGGCGGCCGTGGCAGCGGCGGCCCACGCGGAGGCGGCGTACAGAAGAGCGGCAGTTCTGGCGGCGGTGGCGACGGTGGTGGCCGTGGCAGGGGCGGGCGTGGCGGACGTGGCGGTCGCGGTGGACGGGGCCCTGCCGGCCGTGGCGGTCGGGGCCGGGGGCGCAACGAGAAGCCCAAGACAGCTGAGGAGCTGGAGCGAGAGATGGATGACTACTGGTGAGTGAGTTAGTATTGCAGGAATGCTAACGTGCATGCGCTGCAATGCCCTCCAACAAACTTGTGCTGCAAGCCGGTGGTGGTCAGCACACCGCTTGATGTCTTGCCTGCCACATGTGCTTCTCGTAATATGGCTGATTGGTTTCTCATTGACGGATTGTGGGTGTTGTTCGGCGGCTCTGACTGCAGGCGGCAGGACGACAAGATGGCTTCAAAGGTGGGTGAAGGCTTTACGCTGGTTGCAAGGTGGTGTGGGTTGCACTTAGCAGTTCGCATGCTGCAGGTAGTCCTGATGATCCACACACATTCCCCCACGCGGCTTTGTGTTGCTGCAGAAGCTGAATGACGACCTTGATGACTACTGGAAGACAGCACCCAAGAAGGGCGCGGAGGCGGCGGCAGCAGCGCCGGCTGCCGAGGCGGCGCCAGAGGCCGAGCCAATGGTGGAGGATGTGGCCGCCGAGTAGAGCAAGCTTTCTGGTGCCCGCAGGGCATAGCGCATCCTGCAACTGGTGGGAGCCCCGATGCTCTTAAGCCCTGGCCGTCTCGTCAGCTGAAGCAGAGCCAGGGCCACATCATAGCATACCTAGCAGCAGCACAGCAAGCGCAACTTGTGTGCCGCGTGACTGCAACACCCAACGAATGCCTCCTCGTTGTTCGTCTTTTCTCTCATCCTCGGCTTCCTGCCGCCCACCAGTACACTTATTTAACCTGCCATTACACCGTCTCTTATCAGCAGCAGAACAACTGACTGACCAATGAAAGCGAGTGTTCTTCAAATCAAAGCGAGCCACCCAGACACTGCCCCTGGCGGCTCAATTGAGAAATTTGCAACGAAAGTCTGGGGAAGGAAGGAAGCAAAGAACCGAGGAACAGCACAACTAAATTAATTGGATGGGGGGATGCGGGCAGACTGCAGACTTGGGGCTTGTTGTTCCTTAGGGTAAGCCAAGCAGTGCTGCAGGCCAGGTGGCGGCAGTTGCGCACCACTCCCGCTCAGGCCGCAGTGGCGGGCGTCTTTGCCTTCTTGCCGCGGCTGCCGCTGCCGTTTTGCTGCTTGGCGGCCTGTGCCTGTGCTGCCGCGTACGCCTTCTGCTTGGCCTCGGCCTCAGAGGGCTTGAACATGTAGACCTGGGGGAGGGGGGATGGG
>JAAMXP010003452.1:0-11756 GCA_019693395.1 Ettlia oleoabundans | reverse complement strand
CCCTCCCACCCACCTTCAGCTTCTGACGGCGACACCTGCTGCAGAAGCGGGGCCCTGCATCGCTGCATGTGCTGCCGCACCTCCTCTAACTCAGCATTTGCAACCGCCAGCCTGGCAGCTGACTCAGCCAGATACTCCTCCCTGCAAGTCAGATGGCATCTGAATCTTGGATACTATGCTTCGGCGAAGAGACCAATGCGCAGCTTCCTTCCAAAAAGTTGTGCAAAAATGCCTGCTGCTGCCACATGTATGGCCAGCCTCACCTAATCTCCTGTGCTTCTTGCTCCAACCGTGCATCTCGCAAAGTCGGCGCCACTCCTTCCGCCCTGCATGAGACGGCTTTGAAGATTTCTAGAGTCATGCAACAAGCTTTTAGACGAGCCTTGGGACCTGGGGCCTTGCAGTGGACTGACTGATACACGGAGTCGCGCTGACACACCCGCCCACCCACCTGCCATCTGCCCCCAACAGGGAAGCGAGGTTGGTGAGGGTGTGCAGCTGCTGCAGCTTGTCTGCGCGTATCATGGCACTGTTTTGCTCCACTGCACTTGGCCAACGCAGTTGCAGGAAAGAAATTCAGAGCAGCAAGCGGCAACGCAAGAGAGGGATCATACATGTGGAAATGCATCCAGGAACAAATCGAAATAACCATACGGCACGCGGCACCCAGATAGTAGAGAAGTCAGAGGCATTTAAAACATCAGCTGCATACAGATGAAACAGAACAGGGCAGACAGCAGCCAGGCAGGAGGCAAATCAGGCATCGGGAAGTCCTGCGGGATGTGCTCAGGCAAGCAGTGCAAGTTGTACAAGCAGCACATACATAGCAGTAGAAGGCATGTACACCACCTGTGGCCAGCGCTTCGCGGTACGCACGTACTGCCTCAGCCGGCTGCTGTTGCAGCAGCAGCAGCCCCGCTAGGCCGTTCAAACTGGCAAGAAGCAGGCGCTACAGAGCAACAAGTGGTGGGGGCCGGGGGTAGCAGTCCAGCGAGGTAGGAAATGCAACAAGAAATTGCAACAGCTGCTTGTCGGGTACATCAACTACCAAAACCCTTGCATGGTTTGTTGCCGCCAATTCCCTCTTGTGCATGCACCAGCGCTTTCTCCTCGGGCGCCCCTCGCTTTCAAAATCCCCACCAACCTACTGCTTTGGACGGGCATGGCTGAAGCTGGACCACCTGGACTGCCACCACAGACACCTTCCACACACCTGCGCATCCTCTGCCTCCACCCTCGCCTTTGCCAGCATCACCTCCAGCACTTCCCCCATAGTCATGGGCGCACGTGCGCCCTGCCCAGCTATCCCTGCCCTGATGCCGCCACCGCCAACCTGCGGGAATGAACAACGTTGCAGGCGGGTGCAGGGCAATGGTGGTGGTGAGAGCCGCGGAGGTTGAGGTGCAGGAAAGGGCGAGGGTCTTGCCTCCCTTTTATCGAAAAGGGAAACCACGCAACAGCAATGCATAGCTGAGGGACGCAGCAAGTAGACAGCGCAGATGCAGCATCCTTTACGGGATGCCGCCCCGCACCTGTGGGTGGCAGCACGCCTGGCGCAGCCGCAACAGAGGGTGGAGCAATGAAGCCTCCTCCTTCCTGGTAAGAGCCCGATCCTCAAAACCAGCAGCTGCTGCGGCCGTCGCTGCACACGAGCGCAGCGCAGGAGAACCGGGGCTCGCTGGTTCGACAACCATCACGCCGTCCAAGGCTGCTGCCGCCTTGGTGGCTGCCGCCAGCATCTGGGGAGACAGCGCCGAGCGCGCCTTTGCCACACAGTCCTGCAAGCGTGCCATGTGCAGTGAAGGCGCAGCAGTGTCAGCCCTGAGGAATTGCGCCCAGCACAGGCACGTGGTGCACACGCAGTGTAGCGCTAATAGAGGGCACAATGTCGCAGCACGGCACAGCACGGCACAGCATGGCACAGGCGAGCCGCCTCAGGGGCGGGTCTGAGATCAGTTCCACCCTCCTATGCTCGCAGCAAGTGTCCCCGCAAGTCACCTGGTGTGCCCTGATGTAGAAGTGCTTCTCAATCGCGCTCATCTGCAGGCGTGCAAGGTGGTGGTGCTGCACCAAGCAGGCCAAAAGACCCCCAGAGTCAGCCAGGTGCAATTGGATCCCCCCCACTCCATAGGTGGTACCACGCACCACCCATTGAGTCACCCACCTACCCTCAAGGTCAAGGTCCCTTGGTCTGTTGGATGGGATATCCATCAAGCACCCACCCTTCCAAGTAGCTGGCAAGCACTCATGCGGCCAGGCACAAAACACACCCTCCCAACCCCACCCTCCCGGTGGGCATCCATCTACCCACGATCCTCCAAAACCCCCAAACACCCATGCAGGCATCCAGTGATCCACCTGTCTACGATCCACCCGCCCCGGAACCCACCTGTGGCGGCAGGCCGAGCTCGTGTGCCACGTCAGCCTTGGACGAGCGCCACAGCAGGCCGCCCAGGGAGGGACGCAGCAGCGCCAGTAACCGCGCGCGGGCTGCAGGTACAGTTGCGACCACACTTCAAGTCACGCTTGAGTAGCATGTACCGCAGCATGACGGAAAGGGAGGGTGAGAGCAAGGCCAAAGCTTTCGCAAGAGACAAGGGTTTCAGGAGCGGTGTGGATGCAGCCTGGTGCGCCCATAGCAAGAGGCAGCCCTGCTCTTGCCCCCACCCTCTTGCCACCGGGTTGCCCACCAACCAACCACATCACACCTGTGTATATCACACCGTGTGACCCCTCAAGTCACCTGCACCAGCCAGCACACCATCNNNCCCCCCCCCCGCGCTCACCGGCGCGACTCCCGGCCTCATATGGATGCTGCACGGCGCGGTGCCACCAGTGGCGGTTGTCATATGGAGCTGCCTGCAGAAAGGCAAGCAGTCCAAACAGATCCTCCAGCCCACGGGACAGCGGCGTGCCGGTCACACACCTGCACACAGATCCATCATGGAAGAAAGGAGATAAGCGATGCGAGAGGCAGTGAGAGTGCACCAGCAACCATATGGCTTCTCTCTATGGTGGCGCTGGGTAGGGTGGGGGGGGGGGCTGGGGGTTGTTATAGCCACCAAGAGTATCCTCAAAGCTACAGCCTGTATACATCCGCAAGTCGGCCAAATTAAGCTCCCTAGGTTATTAATGCATTGGGGTAACATGTCACATTAGTGGCAGACTTTGTGAATTGTCTAAGAATGGCCTGCTGGCCCCTGTCTGCTGCCCATTGCTGCCCATGGCTTTTTGTGAAGCCATTTGGGACGTTTTGGGCGAAGGAAGCCGCTGGTGGTGAGCAGAAAATGCTCGTACTCAGGAGGCTGCCCCGCGGAGGGCCAGTTGCTGTGTGTTAGACGAGCCGTGCGCGGTTTTGTATTTGTGGAATGAAACCAAACAGCGATAGCCGCAGCCGCAGGATGGGTTGTCACAGTCTCCAACCCCGCCTTGCGGCGTGCCAATTGCATTAATCCGATTAACGGCTTTTGCAAGTTTCCTCATGCCTCACCATCGGTGCACCGTCTGCAGCTTCAGCGCCATTTCAGCCGCCTTGGCTGTGCTGCTCTCAACCTGCAGGCACGGTTTGATGAGCATAACAGGAAGCAATCATGCGTGTACATCGCAGCTTGCGATTGACATTTCAGGAGGGTATTGATGCACAGTGCATGGGATTTATAGGCTGTGCTAAGATCAGCTTGGCTACACATGCATGCGCCCAAAGTGATGTTGTTGGCAGGCAACCCAGATTATCCCAGCCGAACCCCCAACACTTACCCACCCCACCCACCCTTCCCACCACCCACCCACCATCTGGGCTTCATCAAGGCAAACCCGCCACCAGCGCAGGCGTGTGAGCGGCGTGGGCATGACCTGCAGCCACCGCAGTGCCGGGCTAGAGTTGAGACCAGTGTGACTTGTTGGAATTGTGCTGCCCAACAATCAAGAGTGACGACCAGATCAAAACGTAAATCAAAAAATTGTTGCAGGTTTAGTGTGTAAAGGTGAAGTGCAGCCTTGCTTCAGCCACCACACTCATGGTTCTTGGGCGTGCGTAGATACGCGAATGGCAGATGCGGGTAGATGAGGGCCATACAGGTGCCAAGCAGCCACTTGCCTCGTACTTCTTGCGCCGCCGCAGGCTGTGCCCCTCCTCGTCATCTGGACAGATGTGGTGCACGTCGCGGCGCAGCACGTCATAGGTTGTGAGGACGATGTCGGCAGACGCCAGCTCAGCGGCGGTGACAACCTTGGAGGACCGGCCTGTAGTATGTTAGGGACGCAGTAGGTGGCGGTTGGTGAGTGATAGAGCAATGCAATCCTCCATGTGTAATATCAGCAACAAACATTGGGTTCAAAGTCAGAATCACGTCGGGGTAAGGCTGGGGTGGTGCTTGAATCAGCAAGGGGACATGACTTTGCGGTGGGGCGAAAATTGAGCAAGAGGACTGTAAATCGCATGAGAAGGCCACAGCCAGGACAAAACCACAACGTGCTAAGTCCGGGTTTGTCCTTGTCTTGGCATGCAATGAGAGAAAGGCAGCCACCTTGAGGCAACGGTACCAGCCATCCGCCGACGGCTTTCAAATGGTGCCGGAAGCGGCTGGGCGGTTAGCAGCGGCAGCGCAGCAGTTGCGGGGCCCACCTGCCCCTGGCTGTGGCTGGCCCTCGTAGACAAGAACCTTGAGGGCTCCTGGCTTGATGTGCCTCAGAATTTCATCCCGCCTGCAAACATGAGGCACAGATAGCGACTCAGTATGTGAGGGTAGGGCGACAGGGGAGCCAAGCACGAACGCCAATAACTAGCGCCGTCTAGGAAAGTGTAAGGTTCCGTTCCTGCACTGCTCTACCAGCATCGAGCCTTGTAACAAACATGTATAGCAGCTGATCCCCACCCACATGCTCACCACTGGTGCAAGATGGGTGTGGGGCACACCACCAATGTGGCCCCACAGTCCTGAGTTACGCTGGCAGCCGCCGCGGCACGCTGGCAGGCACCGCACACAAACTCTCCCGGCGGGGCCCGGCGCAGGCCGCAGCAGGCTGCGTGCAGCCAGGTGTCGCACTCGTCGCATTGCACCCACAAGCCTTCGTAGCCGGCCTCTGATGTGGCGCCACATAGGCAGGCAACAACTGGCTCGCCCCTCCTGCAAACGGGGCAAGGTGTGTGAGCAGCGTGTGCTCTTGTGAATACGCTTGAACCTCGGGAAGTAACATGGCAATCACAGTTATCTGCCCTATGCTGCGCCACAATGGTGAGCTATGCTGTGCCACGCTGCCCCATCTTTGCTCTGTAAAACAGCCTCCAATCTCCTTGCCATGCATTGAAAGTGCTGCCAAGCAGCACATGTGCCACCCTTGCTCACAACCCACGCACCTCTTGCCGCCCCGCTGCCGCGCCTGCTGCTGCTGCTGCTGCAGAGGGAAGCTGGGTGGTGGGCCGGTGTAGCGGTGTGCCACGATGCAGGCCAGCAACTCCACGGTCTTGCCCAGACCCATTTCATCAGCCAGCATGCCACCAGCAACCTGCGTACATACAGCACAACCGATGGCTTCCTTTTTTGGGATTCGAGGCTGTCCAGGTCACACAAGTGGGACAGTGCTTAGGTGAATGGGAGGGACAGCTGTTGAGCGGCAAGGCAAGTTGGGGCAAGTGTCCCCAACGAGGGGGCTGGCCAAAGGGGCGAATGACCAGCAACCTAGTTCCGCAATGACCCTCCGGCGCAACCACCGGTACATGGCAATGTAAGCCACACCCAGCCAGCTTTCAAAGCATGCACCCCATGTAGCTCCAACGCCATTCCCACCTCTGACGGTGCCTGGAATCGTTCCAAGCTGATCCTGCCGTTGAAGGGGTTCACATAAAAGCATGTCCTGGTACCGCTGTTCGGACCGCTGCTGCCGTGCGGGGCAATGTCGGCGCCATTTCCCAAGCAGGGCACGCACCGCCACAGGGGGTGCAGCGGCATATCCTCCGGCCGCCCCTGCTGCCGCTCCCCCAGACGCTTGCCTCCTGCATCAACCCCTGCTGACCCTGCAAGTGCCCCGAGCGCCGCCGTTGCGTGTGCCGCCGTCGACGCAGTACCCTGTTCCCGGGCAACCATCCACTGTGCTGCGCGGGCCTGGTAGCGGCGCAGCGTGGGCAGCAGGAAGGCTGACGTGGCGCTGGCTGGCAGCTCTGGCTCCCTCCCTGTGGGCTTCACTGCGGCGTACAGCTCCGCTGCATCAAAGGTGGGTGCTGCTGCCCCTGCCCCTGCTGCGCTGCCGTTTTTGGGGCTGCGTGGGCTGCATGGCAAGCCCTGTCCCGCCGCTGCTGCGGAGGCGGTGCCAAAACAGCTGGCGCCTTCACCTGCGGCAGCTGCTGCGCCTCTGGGGCTGCATAAGGGGCTGTTGAGGAGTTCTGCCTGCTTCACAGGCGATGCCAGTTGAAGTTCCCGCTCAGGGTCAAGCTCCGGCAGCACCCAGAAAAGCAGTGCCAGCAGCTGGCGGTGCCAATGGCGCTGCTGCCGCTCCTCAGGGTCCTCTGCTGCATTTGCTGCCGCCTTCTCGGTCAGGCTGAGACATAGATTGCCGGGTGTGCTGCTGCCGTTGGCTTTACCGCTGCCTCTGTCGGTGTGGGTGGTACTCTGCCCTGTGACAGAGGCAGGCAACACACCGCAGCTGAGGTGGCCTGATTTGAGGAGCAGCAGTAACGCCTCGGCTTCAACCTGGCTTGGAACATCCAATCTGCCCTGCCACAGGCTGCCGCTGCTAGCAGCGTGACACTGCAGCACAACGGTGAAGCTGCCGCCGCTGCCGCCAGCAGGGCTTTGACTGCCAGAGGGCATGTTGCTGCACGGAGGCTGAGCTGTCAGCAGCAGCTCGCCCTCCTCTATCTGCTGATGCTGCTGGTGACGGGAGGAGGAAGCAGATTCCTGCCAGCCAACTTCAAGCTCTGCAAACTGCCACTGCTGCTCCTCTGGTAGCACCAACTGGACTGCAACTGCCAGCAAGTCGTCTGCCCCGCTGTCGGCTTCCCGCCGCTGCCGCCGCCGATGCTGTTGCTGGCAGCGCCGGCGTTTGGCAGGCTTCCGTGCCACCACATCGCTGCTATCATTATCACCTTCTAGCCCCCCAAGGTCAGCCCAGTCATCCGGCTGTTCCTCCTCCAGCCAACCACCCTCAACGCTTAGGGCGCCGCCAACGTCCTGCTGCGGCGGGGATGCCAGCAAATTCCTGTCCTCGAACCTCCCTAGATTTGCTTGGGGAGCCGTGCTCTTGCGTTTGCCCATTCTGCGGCTATCCTCGTGAACCTAACGGGACAAATGATCGGCCCACCACAAGTGTCGGCTTTATTCACCCATTGCATGCCCTATAAATGGATGCTAGAGGCGCCCGACATGGGGTGTAACTCCAACAGAGTGCGAAACGGGCCCTAGCAGCCAGAGTGGGTTTTGGGCTCCCTCAAAAAGAAAGGTCGCGCACCACGTTTTTGTTCCTTCCTCCTTTTCCGTTGCATGCATGTGAATATTATATCGCAATCGTCCTGGACATGGTGTGGGGAGCTGCGCAGAGGGGCATCGACGATTTGGTGGTTCGGCTCCAGCGGAACGACCCCTCTTTTACATCTCTATGCCTGTTACGTGGGCGTCGCTTTCAGGATGAGGAGGCCACGGTCTTTGCTGCCGCGCTTGACACCAACACTACGCTGCAGGACCTGACCGCCAGCAGCCACTCCGTCTCTCCCCTGGCAGCTGCCGCCTTTGCACATGCTCTGGCAGTCAACTCAACTCTGGTCAGCCTGGACCTCGGGAACCGGACCTTTGGTGACGAGGTGGGCACACGAGGGCGTTGTTGCAAGTTTTCTGCCACCTGCTTCCCTCTGCTGTCACCTGAATTTGATGCCAAGTTGCCGTCCCCGCCTGTCAACCAATGCCTCCCTCCCAGTTGGCAGCCGGACACATCCAAATCTTTCTCTAATAGTAGATGTGGGCACCGGATGCCCCTCTGTACCTCACTCTGCAGGGCCTGGCGGCGCTAGCACCCGGCATCGCCGCCAGCGCCTCCCTGCGGCACCTCAGCCTTGAGGCAAAGGGCCTGACAGCAGCCTGCTGTGCCACACTGGCATCAGCGCTGGCAGACAACAGCAGGCGCAACAGCACCACTGCTGCGTCTGTTGCTGTTGAAGGCAGTGAAACTGCTGGGCGGAACATTGCTCATCCCGGCAACAACACCGGCAGTGCTGGCAGCACTACCAGCAGCAGCGGGGCCCTCCAAGAGCTTGTGCTGCGGTCAAATGCCATTGGCGGCAGCGGCCTGGCTGAGCTGTTTGACGGCCTCAGCAGCACCAACACATCCAGCAGCGGTTTGCAGCTACAGCTCTTGGACCTGTCTGGCTGCGAGCTTGCCGGTGCAGAGGCAGCACAACCCCTGGCAGCAGCGCTGCTTCAAGAGCTTTTGCCCTGCTTGAAAGTTCTACGGCTAGATGGCAACGCGCTCGGGCCCGAGGGCGCGGCAGCGCTGGCACCCGCACTTGGCAGCAGCAGTGCAGCAAGCCTGCATCAACTGCACCTCCAGAGCTGCTCCCTTGGGCCCCAGGGTGTCGCATTCCTTGCAGCAGCGCTACCACCGGCACTGACTGTACTTGACGTGAGCGGCAACATCATGGGCACCCACGGCGTGTCAGCACTGGCTGCTGCGCTGGCAGCTGGTGCAGCACCGCAGCTGCGCAAGCTGCTGCTATGTGGCTGTGGGATGGAGGACTCCGGCATTGCGGCACTGGCTAAAGCTCTGGCTGATAGGGCTGCAGCAGGAGGAGAACCCCCTGCAGAAGCAGGAGCAGCAGCTAAGGTAGCCAGAATGGCGCTGGATCTGAGCGACAATGCGGCGGGTGTAGCAGCAGCTGCCGCCCTGGCCTTGGCACCACTCTCAAGCCTCTGCCTGCACGACTGCAAACTTGGTGGAAGTGGCGGGAGTGGCAACAGCCAGGGAGCAAGTTCAGCTGATGCCTCGGCTGCACTGGCGGAGCAGCTGGCGACGCCGGGAGCCTTCCCCGACCTTGAAGAGCTGGATGTGTCTGGTAACAGGCTAGAGGAAGCGCAGCTGCTACCCCTGCTGCAAGCCCTTGCAGTGGTACACAGCAGTAGCTCCGGCAGCAGCTGCGCAGCTCCCGGCCTGAAGCTGCTGGTGATTGCCGCCAACCCTGGAGCGGCAGGGGAGGCTGTATCTGCTGCTGTTGAGCAGGTGCAGGCGGTGAGGCCGGGCCTGGATGTGGTGCGCAGGGCGGCTGATACTGGGGAGGGGGGCATGATGCCCATGACAGGCAGGTGATACCCTGCACAAATCCCTTGTTTGTTGATTTTGGCACAGATAATTTGGGCTGTGAAACTCACTCCCCCCTTGCTCTTGCTAATATGTCATTTCTAATGACATGGTTTGTTACGTAACATGACTCGTGATCGCATCAGCAGTTCAGCAAAGTGAAGGTTTAGTTTGGGAAAATTCCAGCGCGTGTCTGTCTCAACACCAGAGCATGCAGGGTTGGGAGTACAGTGTAGCAAGTACATGCCACAAGGCACGGGAGGTGGGCACAGGAGTAGAGGGGCACAAGATGGGTGGGGTCATACTGCGCCAGCAGGACAAAGACAGCCCCCTTGTCGCACGGAAAACTTAGAGTTGCAGCTTGCTCCGAAACTTATCAAGCATCGAGTGTTAAAGCCCGCTCAAGAGAAAGCAAGGGCGGCAGAGGAACATTATAATGGGAAAATGAGTTTGGTGGTAAATATCTGTGGGAGATAGGAAAACACCGCAGGTCACATGGGAATAGGTTGTGGATGTGGAGCTGGAAGGGCTGACCCGTGTCGTAAGGTAGCTGGTCGTAAGATAGCGGGCACAGGTCAAGCAGGCATCGTCAGATGAGGCAAGCAGGCAGGCAGCAGGGCAACATCGCTCAGGCAGGAAACACACGTGGCTCTGGCATCAACAGAAGGACATATTTCTTCTTCAATCGCAGGGGAAGGGAATGCAGGTGGGAGGAAAACCAAATAGTGCTGGTGCACTGGCAGGGGGGATGGAGAAAAGAAACTTGGGAGGATGTGTAAGCATGCGTTCGGCCAGAAGAAAAAGCATGGCTTATAAAAAAGCACTTACAGGCCAGTAGATAATGCCTGCCTAATGGCAAACTTGGAGGCTAGGCTGTAGGGTCTGGGAGAGAAGGAAAGAAGGGCCAATGCCTGGCTGCTAGGTCGCGAACTTTCACAAGAACAAAGGCGAGTCATTAGCACCAGCACTGATCTGCTGGTGGTGCTGGCGCTGCACTTCCCTGCTGCTGGGATGTCAACCAGCGGCTACAAGTTGTCCTAGGGAGGTATCTGTGTAGTCCTAGTCCTAGCGTGGCATCACATCAGCAGCGCCAGCAGCAGCGTGCCCAGAGACACGCTGGCCATGGACTGGGTGATGGCTTTCGCCACCTGCTCCCGCTCAAAACCGCTGCGCAGCACCGCCACCGCGCAGCTAATGGGGCCGGAAATCGTCCATGTAACAGCAGCCAGCGCAGCAGACCGCAGGGGCGCCTCCAGAGCTGGGTGTGAAGCCCAGGCCCAAGCCAGCCCGCTGCCGTAGAGCGCCGCGTGCGCCGCGAGTGCCAGGCAGGCAGCCAGCAGGGTGAAGCAGGTTCCCAGCGCTGCACGTGGGCCCAGCACAACGGGCAGGGTGCGCACGCCCGCTGCGCCGTCGCCACGCCGATCCTGCGAGAGCACAAAGAACCACGCAGGAGCAAGCATGCACAAGGTTCAGTCAGATCAGATCATTCCCCTACTGATGCAGCAGGAACAAATCGCAAGTAGCGATACGGAGAGTCCAAGCACACAATCAGTGCACAGCCTGGCCCAGCAGGGTACTTGCGCCGGTTGCCAGCACAATGCTGACCCCACACCAGATCCCAAGCACCACCAGCCCTCTGGCCGCCAGTCTGCTCGCCTGCCAGAACATTCAAGCAAATGCAGTCAGAGAATTAGCAGATGAGAGCAGAGCAGGCCCACCCACCTGGATATCCATCATAATCTCCCGCTGCAAGATGCCCAGGAACAAGAACGCAGCGGGGGGGAGCACAGCGCGTAGCCCCGGCCCAGCGGCACCCGCTGCCAGAGCCCCCGCCAGCGGCGCCGCCGCTATGGTGGAGGCGACCACCAGATTCTTGGCCAGCATGTGCTTCTTTATCACGGGGGTATAGAGCACTGTGGCGGCGGCAGAGGCAGCCACAATCAGCCGCACGCCTGCAGGGCAAGGCAGGGCATGGTGGTGATTGTGAACCTCTGTGGCTGTGGTGTGAGTGTGTAACTCTGCAGCTGTGGGTGGAGCTGGAAGCAGGTATCAGGCGACGCAGTGGCTCTGAGGGAAAAGCATACCGCACTTCTTATGCCCAAGAAAACAATATGAGCTGCTTCTCCTGCATCCCACATCGTGCAAGGCAAGCACAGGAACTGCCCCGCTGCATCGAACCCTCCTCCCCGCCCACCCTGCCGCACCTGCGTTTGGCACCACGCAAGTGAACGCCAGCAGGCAGATGTAGACCAGCGCCGACACCAGCAGGGCGCGGTCGGGCGAGATGAGCCCAGAAGGGATGGGCTTGGTGGCGTCATTCACAGCATCCAGCTTCCAGTCAAAATAGTCGTTGATGGCGCAGGATGCGAGGGCCACCGAGGCGCTGGCAACTCCCATGAACCACACTGCAGGCAGCCGGTGAGGACAGGAAAGGTAAGCAAAAGAACAGATTGAGGACGTGTGTGTGTGTGTGGGGG
>JAAMXP010003449.1:0-18540 GCA_019693395.1 Ettlia oleoabundans | reverse complement strand
TGCAGCTGCCTTGAGGAACCATGGTGGCATGCTGCCGGTCACCGCCTTGCGCCGTTTGAGCCGGTTGACATGCTCAGCCACTTCCTTAGGAGCGAAAGTTGCGTGCATGGCTGCGCTAAGGGCTGCTAGGTCCGGCTGCTGCTGGCTGCTGCTGCCTGCGGGAGGGGCGGGGGGAGGGGAGGGGTTCAATTCTAGCATGTTCTAAGGAACAATTTAGACTAACAGATGGACATTGGACGTCAGCTTTGTCAAAAAGTAAGGACCTGTAACTATTGCCGGTTATGGTCACTTTCTTCCCGGTGGCTGACGTGGCATCATATACAGAAACCCAAGTCCTGGAAGGTTGGAAGCAGGTGCGAAAAGTTCATAATCCACAGTCGTGGCGTCGGGACGCACCCGGTAAGCATTCAGTGCCATTGGGTGCAAGGCAGCGCCACAGAGAGCAGGCATATGGTTACCCGCCCCGGTTTGTCCCATAGTGGTCTGGGTCTGGGCCCACAATGACATGCCCCATCAGTGGTCGCGCCCGGTCCCTGTTCCAGGTTTGATCTGGACACTGGTAATCACTTATACATTACAAACAAAGGCCCTTCTCGTGTCGGCGAGCAATAGGGTTAGCGCCTGTGGCACTACTGCGGCACCCTGCATGGCACCCTGCTGCAGTGCCGCCAACCCCGTGTCGTGCAACTGTTTATAGTGTGTTCTATTGCCCGACAGAATAAAAAGTCGAAAACGGTAGCGGTCTAATACCCGATGCAGCTGTCGGAAATGAAATGGCATAAACACTCCACTGGCATTCAACTAGGCAATCTACTGATGGCAGCTGGGGTCCAATGCTCAGCAGGCGCAGCAGGCCAGGCGCATGTGGCACCCTGGCCTGGCACATCCTGTCTGGCTCACAACTCTGGCTTGACTGCCTTAAAAAAACTGTGCCTACACTGCAAATGTTGAGCGACACCTCTCTGCCATCACGCCGCCGCCTCCAGCGGCTGCTTGCGTGCAAACACCACGTACATTGGGTCGCCGCTCTTTCCAAAGGGCCCCTTGATTGTGATGTCCTTGGCCTGGGGTGCCGTGAAACCTCCGGGCACGCTGTAGTGGAAGTAGGAACCGACGATCCACACGTGGTCAAGGTCTCCAGTGCTGGTCCACATCGCGATGGCTGCGGACAATGCACAACGGTGGGCAGTTAGGCAGTAGAGTAATGTAACGAGCTTACTGGATCGTACATAGCACATAGCGACAGTTGGCAAACAGCTCATGCAGCTGGCAAAGAGGCAAATCAGATTGAAGGTTCTTACTCGCCAGTTCACCAGATGAACCACATTGTTGCGCTCACTGCTGTCCTGTTATTCCGTGCCTCAGAAGCAAGTGGGTGCACAAGCACTGGCTGTACTGGCAAAACAGCTGCTTGAATGCCCCGCACACACGCCCTACGAGCTGCACCCAAGCACACCCACCCTTTGTGGGGAAGCAGCGGTTGCTGAAGCTCATGATTGCCAGCCCCCCTGGCTTCAGGCAGCGGTGCACCTCCCGGAACACCTCCAGGGGCTTGTTCAGGTAGTCCACACTCACTGCAAGCAGCATGTGCGCTCAACATTACCCTGCTTGCAGACCAGTGCGCCACACCTACTGAATGGCACGTATGCAGCCACCATACAAACCATCCGGCATACTTGCAGACGAACATGCCACACTCACTGCAAGCTTCATGTGCACCCACCCCATACACAAAATAACCCTGCTCTCACACTAACGTGGCCTCTACATGCTAACCAACAGGCGCTGGTGCAGGCGCCCACTCGGTAGCAAGAGCAAGGGCCAACCGACTGGCACCAGCCGCACCCATCCGCGCCATCCCACATCTAGCACACTTTGCCCACAGATTGCATGGCAGCTGCAAATGTCTGCCGCTCTGGCATGCAGCGGAATGCACCTGCGTTGGTGATGACATCAAAGGCGTTGTCCTCGTATGGGAGGGTGGGGTCCACATTCAAATCCTTGACGGCATACTCTGTCAGCTGCTGATTGCGCTCCAGCTCAGCCTTGTTCATACCCAGCCCTGCATGTGGCCATCGTGCCGCAGAGGAATGTATGTGATCATCGTGTGCGGCGTGGATAGTGCTTACAGCAGCAGCACTAGCAGCACCAGCTGCAGCCAGGTGAGTGTTACCGCATACTTGTGAACTGCAGGCAGCCTGTTGCCTGTCCCTGCTGCTTTTATTATTCACGAGCCAAATTGTGATCCACATATACCGATTCGGACCCAGAAGTCACAGCAGGGCCAAGGACCTTCAGCTTTGCCACACACCCACGGCCAAGCCAGTCAAGCCAAACAAGGAGCAGCCCAGCCTGGCCAAGAGCAGTCCAGCCAGGAGCAGCCAACAGTAACCCAGCCCAGCCCCGTACAACAGCCCAACGCAACAGAGGCCAGCCATGAGCAGCCCGATCTCAGCCCAGCCCAGCCTTACCTGCCACCCTCCCAGCTGTGTATCCCTTGGGGTAATGGCTGATCCAGCTGGAGCAAATATCAAGCAGTGCCGCATCCTGGCTGCCGCTGGGCGGAAAGTTGTCAGCATAGAATCTGGAGGGGTGGAATTAAGGAGCAGAGGTAGGGAATCAAATGAGCACCAGCACAGGGCAGCATAGCAAGGCACCGTACACACAATGCAAAACAGTACAGGTCAGCAGCGCGCTTTCTGTAGCCTCAACAATCATGTAGGGCGATGTTGTGTGTAAGGCTTCCGTGGAGAAGGCAGTTGCACCTGACTGAAGCGCAGCAAGATGGTGTTCACTGCGGACCACGTTGTTGTTGCTAACATATTGACCCAAGCAGCAACAATACTAGCCAAGCACCCCCCACATACTGAGTGAGCGCCTTGATTGCAGCGTCGTCAATGTGTGTCACGAAGCGAGGCTGCTCGTAGAAGTCTGCGTCGGAACTCTCATCATATCGTTGGAAATATTCGGGTTTGAATGGAAACTCCTCTGGCCAACGTGGGTCGAGTAGAACCTGCACGAGGGTGGTATGGTGGGGTGGGATGCTGACGTGGCTGTGAACAGTGATGCCAACCCAGCCAGACTTTATGAGCGTACAGGGAAGAAGAGGTGGCAACGTGCTTGATGCAAGCCAAGTTCGCAGCTGATGCCGTGATAACGGCAGCAGCGCGGATGTCAGGCGATACACGAGCACCCAGCAGAATTGGCAGCTGGCAAAGGCGACTGAAATGGAGGATCGGCAGCAGCTGCCTGATGTACCTGTGCTGCCTTGTCGTCTGTTGCTGCAGCTGCGGCGGCCACGGAGCGGCTGCCCGGAAATCCTGCCGCCAGCATGACGCCGCCAGTCAGAGTCTGCAACAGGCTCCGCCGCCCGCTGCCGCTGCCACCTCCTTGGCGCTCCGCTCTGACCGGCGCTGCTGCACAGCGTCTGCTGACCGACTTGAAGGGAGAGTAAGAGCGAGCGGCAACGCAGCCTCGCAAGTGAGAGGCCTGCGCAAAAACCATTCCCAAGACAGCCAGTGAAACTGGCCTCTGAAATCAGATCCACTGATTTATGGGGTCGAGTATGAATGTGTATAGCCAGATCATCAGAAGACTAGCGATGGAAATGGGTTCAGCAGTTGCCAGTCCCACTCGCAGCACGCATAGCAGCGTTGGGTTTTCTGCTGTGATCTGCGCAAACTCGCACAGTCCGTGTGCGTTCCCGATTCCGTGTACCCGCCGGAGACCCCAGAGTGCATATAGGCGACACAATGTCTCGCGGCAGGTTTGGCTTCCTCAGGACACTCAAAGAGGTGCACATCACTTATGTCAAATCGCGCGGTTGCCGCTGCAGCCCGGAAGCGCCAACCATCACCCCGCCTGCCTTCAGTACATAGCCGTCTATCGCCACTTCACTGCCGCCCCCGTCCACTTCCCTGCGGGGCCCTCCTGTAGGCCTGGCAGATGTTTCAGGAGGTAAGATCTTTTGGCGATGCGGAGCTGACGAAATTGCGCAGTGAACTAGTGGCACACAAGCAGCACCTGGAGCAGCTCAAAGAAACAGCCCAGGTGCGCCTTGTCAGGGAATGTGCTTGCCGCGCCGAAAGCCACGCACTGGCTTCCTTCCAGTGAACACCACTGCAGTGTGCTCCTGCTACACGATTGGTTGCATTCCGCATGCAACATGGTCCCCCTGAGCCCTCAGGGCACACCAGCTGCAGCTGAACACGGGGCGTTTGCTGAGCATCTTGCAAAAAAAGAACTTGCATCCCTCACTTGTGCCCAATTTGACGGCTGTGCCCTGGCCCAGCCACCCGCCTCTACCCTCGGTGGCACTGTCCCTCTTCAATTTCATACAGGAAATTGATCGACAGAGCGAAATGCTGGCGATGTTCAAAGCGAGGCAAGGAGTTCAGCATGCGCAAAATTTCCAAGACGCTTTGGACAAACACGAGAAATTGGTACGTTTGTGCAGCGGCTTGCGGGCTCGCCAGCTGGATGTCGTGTTCCACTTGATTTGCAGGGGCTGTCTTGCAACTTGTACAATTGTCTGCTGCACGATGGGTGGTGCTTGCCACGATTTGGTGCTTCTGTTTTGCCCGGCTCGGGCCTGTCCTGGCAGCCAGGCTGAGAGCACTGTGGTCTGGTCCTTGCACGGTCATATCTTGCACAGTGAGCAGAGAGCAGAACACCCGCTTGATTCAGCTAGTATGCGGGCGCTCACTGGCATTATCTGTCTCCCAATCTGTTTACTATCTGTGTTTTTATTCTGCATCTGGTTTCGCCCTTTGTTGCAGCTGGAGGCACGAGTCGAGGAGCTGACTCGTAGGGCGTTGAGCAAACAGGAGCAGGAAATGACCTCCCGCGCCATCCATGCGATGCAGGGCATTGATATAGAGGTGGGCTTGTGCGATGTCCTGCCTTTAGCCTCAGTTGCTGTGCTTACAGTCTGGGCAACATGGAACATACAGGGGACTTGGCCGGGAACATACAGGAGACTGAGGGCCCTATGGCTCTACCTGTGTGAATTTCGGAAGACTGCAGCCCACTCTATGCTTGTTTGCAAAAGGGAGCACAGGGTTCCCGGTTCAGGAGGGGTGGCGACTATTTGAGCAACGGTGAAGTGGCAAGAAGGGCTGCCATGTGTAAGGTTTGCATCTGCACTACGTGTGAAGTGTCCCATACTTCCATTACATACAACTAGCATGACTGCACCCTGGGCTTGTGGGTGCAGAAGTTGATGACTGCGGGAGAAGAAGAACTTGATCAGCAACTTGCAGAGTTGAAGGCTCGCCTTCAAGCGGAGCTGGAGGCAGCAGGCAGGGGACAGCCCAGCCCAGCAGCAGCTTCCAGCACCGGTGGGAGCAGCAGCAACAGCGGCGGCGGCAAAGCAGGCGGGAGCCCGAGATAAGGGTGGGAATGCTCGGAGGCTTGAAGCAGAACTGCACATTCTGCTGGCATAGCCTCTTTGTGGTCGTCAACTTTCCCGTCTTCAATGTGGCCGTTGCTGTAGAACTTTACATTTCCACCTTTGGTTGTGGTCAAGCGGTGCAGCAAACTCTTTTCCTCTGCACAACCTTGTTTTGCTTTTGTGATTCCCACTGTTTTCACGCGTTTCCATGGCAAGCAATGTGTTCCAAACCATCGAGAAAGCCATATGGTGCTTTACCTTTCAGGTTGATTGAGAAATATCAAAGGAAAGCTCAGCAGGAAGCAATGAATCAGAACGAAATTGGGCGAGAGGTTGATGTGTTTATGTCCAATACGCAACAGCAGTCAGAAATGCGCAAACACAAGCAACTGAAACCAGGAAGAAACCGAACAGAGAAAACAAACGGAGTTGTTAACATGCACAACCAATGACGTGCGCCATGCATCCGCCATTCCATCGTGCAGTCAGCAAACTTGGAACAGCAGCATATGCAAGCGTCCATGGTGGAGACTGGAAGCATATGGGAAGCGAGGTGCGACAATAAGGGCAGTCTATATATATATACCCCCCGCCAAACGAAACTGGGGTGTACAATGCGTGGCGTCCCCACTTTCCGCCGGCTCCGTCACCAACGTGCCGCAGCTTGGCGAGCCTGCCGCCGCTGCTGAAGCTCTGCCTCCACCTCCGGAGCTGGTGGAAAAAAGTAGGATTCCACAAAATCCACCTCCTCTCCCTTGTATCGGTGCTGCACATGGGATATTGAACACCAGCGGTACAACCAACTCAGAGCAGCAGGGCTCATTGTGAAAACGGCAAGAATGGCGGCAGCAGCAAAAGCAGGGCAGCTGGGTTGTTGTTTTGGTTGCAAGCGAGGTGCACGATGCAAAATGTACCCAAACCCCGTTGCTGCCTCTGCTGTGGTGCCCTCTGCTTGCTTTAAGCCTGAACCTTCTTACTGCCCACCCTCTCCTACTCAGCAGGCCTGCAATGATCCTCAACCATGCTCCCATAGCCTAAGGCCCAGTCTCACACTTACCTTTCCGGTATAGGAGGGTGCCCAGTTGTAGATGAGCAGGTCTTCCTCCTCCCCTTGGCTGGCGGGGGCTTGGAAGTTGCGGCGCGCTTCGCTCACAAAGAAGTTGGCAACCTCCTGCAGCAAACACGGGATGGTTTTTGGGTGATGGTGCGGCGGCCCCGGCAGATGAGAGAAGACGCCTGCGTCCTGTAGGACAATGATAATACATACAAGATGGAGTTGCCAGTCAGCAATGGTGAGTGGTGAGAACAAACAGGTGTCCGAAGTCTGCCGGCAAGCGAAGAATATAACCGCAACAGTGAGCTTGTATAGACAGAGCTTACACATGTGGCAACCAAAAGAGCAGGGTCCCTTCTCGATTTGTACAAACCTGGGTAACCTCTATCGCATCTGGGTGGTGCGGGATGTCCTTGTCGGGGGTCCACTCAAAGGCATTCTTCTCAGGGTGCCTGCAGATATCAGCAGGCAGCAGGTTGAGGTGTGAGTGACGCAGTGGTGAGTGCTTCTGGGCTCAAGAGGTGTGTGATCATGCGTAACGCAGGCAGAGAAACAAGCACGCACAGTTTCAGATCTCAGCCTCTACATGCCCCCCACCACGGCTGTGGCACTTCACTGGCAGCTGCACAACAAGCCAATTCCACAGCTGCAATACAGCCCAGCCCAAGTTCGAGGTTGCTGACTCACCACTGCGTGGCGGTGACGGGGTAGGTCTTGGCCTCCAGAGTGGACACATAAACAGATCCTGCCCGATCCACGCTGAGGGATAGCACCTCAAAGAAATCCCGCAGCACAGGATTCTCCTCCACAGCAGTCCAGGCCAGGCCTGCTAGAGATGAGTGGGTCTAATGGTGATGGTGAGACGGATGATGTTGGTAGGACAAAAGGAAGCAACGCCGAAGCGGAACAGTAGGAACCAGAAATGCAGCAGCATAGATGAAAATACTAGCTAAGAGTTGTCACTGCAACACAGCAAGCGGTCACCAACTGTCACAAATATGAGCTATTCTTGGCAGTGCCCTACATGCACCATCCCACCCACCTTTACCAACACACTCACCATACATGTGGTTCTGCATTGCATATGGTTTCGTCTGCAGGTGCTCCACCACCTGAGGGGGTAGCGCGCTAAAGAAGCGGCTCTTGCCGGCGATCGCCACATCTGCAGGCTGGCAAGAAAGGTTTAGAGGTAATAAAGTCAGTCCTGCTCAACACGCAGGACTGCTGTGCAATAATGCATTGTTGTAAGAGCACGATGACTCCAGCCTGGCGGACGCGCCCACAGGACCATTGCCAAGTCTACTGACAGCACATGAACACAAGAAAACAGACGCGGCCACATCAGCAACAATCCATCTTCAGCACCCACCAGTAAGGAAGATGGGGGATGGCAGGTTCTCCGCATCGAAAGCCGACAGGATTGAGGTGTTCTTGGAGAAGATGATGGAAAGCGTTTCGAAGCCCAGGCATGTTCCGTGCACCTGGAATGCAAATAGAGGAGCTAGGTGACGCAGTGCAGAATGTGGAAGCAACAAACCTGCGCCAACAACATGCCTGGGCCAGTATGGACTGCTGCACGTACATCTACCTCTACCAACTACAGATGTTACTGCCTGCCGGTAAGTGCTGTTCTCTGCTCTGCAGCTGCAGTACGTGCGTCGGCGATCGCCCCTCCCTAAGCAGTAGCAGACAACCCGGGGAAACCTGCCGGGAAGTCAGTGCACTGTTGTGCAGGCAGCTGTCCAGACACCATCTCCACCATACAACCACCCCACTATGTCAAGGCGCTCACAGGGAAGTAGGTGCCCTTATCGTTTGCCTCCAGTGCCAGATCCACCAGCTGCTTGACTGTGTCATAGAAGGGCTGGCCAGGACGCAGGTCTTGGCCACCTCCTGGGATCAAGATGCCATTCACAGCCTGCAGCAAAAGGGCGGGACAAGGGATTGCGATGGTCCACCATTACCAACAAACTAGGCACGATGCTATGATGTTGCACTAATGCTGTTCAGCCCAGAGCACATCACACATCAGCAGTGCATGCAGCCATGGGGCAGGTTCTTTAGCCAGTTCTGCTGCCATTACCAGCACACCCACTTGCACTCCATTTCGCCTTTGTTGTGTACATACTGCCTCACCTTGAACCGCCGCTCCACCTCGTGGGGGCTCATGTCGCACAGGATGGGCACGGCCCTGGCTCCCGCGCTTTCCACCATCTTGATGTACGAGGCAGCTATGTACGAGTGGCCTTTGGGGGCAGGCTCGCCCAACTGCTGTCAGGGTGGGGACATGAGAGCAGCAGCGGCGAAGGATAGGGCTTGTAAGGGCATTATGATCGGGCACGCATGAGCTCAATGCAGGTACAAACATCTTGCTCCTTCATATAACCTTCTCACTTTTGTGGATGCTGAAACTGGCGCCCAGATCACACCCCAACCTGATGCCGCAGGCGGCCCTGCCCTGGCTGCACATCGCATATTCGACATAGCAACCTGAGCTACAGTCTGTGCACCTGAGAGACAACTCCAATCAATGGCCGCAGGTTCAGCTTGTACTTCTTACTGTCAGTGTCCCTATGGCGGGTATACGCGGCCAAAGTCACTTGCTGCACCAGCGGCTGCACCGCCGCTGCGCCGCCCATCAGCAGGGTGCAAACCAAGACCATGGGCACCGCCAGGGTGCGCCGTCGCGCAGCCATACTAATTCCAGTGCCCGATGACTCTATTTCCTTGCAACAGCCCCGCAAAGCCAAACGCAGTGCACAAAAACAAGAGCCCGCTAAGCAGTGCGGACCTTCTGCGACGGCCGGCTTTGGATGCAAGCAGACGATCACGGAACCGTCCGGCTTGAGAACTTGCAGAGAATGTGCTGCGCTTGCCAGGCTGGAGTCTCATGTCGTGACACAGAAGAGTCGTTTGCGTACCATTTCTGCAAATACAAGCATTACGTAGCCCTTACGAGGGACAGCAGGTTGTTGATCGCTCACTGCAACAGGGTATGCGCACGAGGCCAAGTCCGGAACCGAGCTTGCCACGCAGCCTAGCCAACCACAGGAACAAGTCCGGCACATTTCACCGGTCACCGCCCGTTCGCAAGATGCGCCCGCAGCAGCCCACGCCGGCCAGGGCGCAGGCCAGCGCTCCCGCCGCTGCCACTGCTGCGTTGCCGCAACTGCTCAGCAGCTACCTTCCCATTGCCGTCCTGACCGACAGCTACAAGACCACTCACTACTTACAGTATCCCTCCAGCACCAAGATGGTTGCGGTGAGTTTCCTGTGCCTCAACAGCCTGTCCTGTGCTTGGCACGCTGCTGTGAGTTCCGCTTTTGCATGGCACTAGTAACCAGCCTCTTCACACTGCCCTGTACTGCTGACCTGCAGTATGGCGAATTCCGCCAGGGGTATAACAAGGATCGAGAGGACACGCGCCTGGTGTCCTTTGGAATTCGGTACATCCTGGACAACTTTGTGGCACGGCGCTGGACCCTGCAGGTAGGCTGGCTGCTGTGTGTGCAAGGTTCCATGCAGCATGGGCGGGGGGTGGTTGCTACCCGTGACTGGTTGGCATGGCATACAATAGGGCAATAGTTGATACCGTGCTGTTAGGTGCTGTGCAAGGACTTTCTCGCACTTGCGGGTGCTGCAAACCTGCCTTGTTTGGGGGCCTGCCTGCGCTGCCCTGCCACCACTATATGTAGTGCCACTTACCCGCTTCAAGCGAGAAGTACTGGCCTCATGTTTCTTTGCCACAGGATTTGGAGATGGCAGATCGCTTCTTTGCAGGGCACATGGCTCCTGGCTACACCACATTCCCTTACCCAAGAGAGCTCTTCCTGAAGTTTATCGCAGAGAACGATGGTGGGGGCTGGATGCTGGGGGTTCTGGCTGGCTGGCTTGGTGCCAGACATGGGGATTGCCTTGCAGACGAACTTTTGGCTGCCCTTGGGCATTGTGCACATATGCTGGTGGCTACACTGAAACGTTGCTGGCATCGCTGTTTGCAGCACACAGCCGTCCCTGTCTCATATGGCACTCGTACCGCTGTCCCCACACCCCTTTCAGGTTACATGCCCGTGAAGCTGGAAGCCCTGCTTGAGGGCACCTGCATGCATGCCCACGTGCCTGTGTTTCAAATCACAGCGGAGGCTCCCTACGCCCCGCTTTGCACCTACTTGGAGACGCTGCTGACGCAAGTTTGGTACCCCACCACTGTGGCCACGTTAAGGTGCGTGGCTGCAATTGAGTGCACCTCATCGGAAGATCTGCAATGACGCCAGGTTGGCAATTTGTGTGGTGTAGTATATGCTGCCTTGGCCCATGGGTTTGTAGAGAAGGAGTGTCACGATCTCAGTAGCTGGACAGGTTGCCTGTGTGCTCGTCAAAACAACGCCGCCCCGCTGCTCAGTGTCCACCTGTACTGTACTGCTGTGCAGCCGGAGATGCAAAGAGCTGATTGCAGAGGCCTTTGACCGCAGCGTGGATGGCGGCAGGGCCAACCCCTTGCTCAACAGCCGCCTACATGACTTTGGATTCAGGTGGGCAACAGCCAAAGGTGCCCCGTGTGTCTGCCCTCAGTGAAACCCGCAGCCGCCATGTGTGTCTAGCTGCCTGTTGTGCTCATGCAGTGGACTGCAGCATGCTTTGCTGGCTCAGGTGCTGAACCTTCCAGTTTAGTGAAGTTTTTTTACCAGCCTGCTCTGTTTGCAGGGGATGCACGTGCGTTGAACAGAGTGTGCTGGGTGGCTTGGCCCACCTGCTGAATTTCAATGGTACAGGTGAGCGATAAGGCTGAGCGAGCCATTCTAGCAACGCAATGCTTCACAGCAGCAAGCTGCTCTCTGCAATAGCCTGCCATTGGAGCCACCCACAACCCTGTTGTGCTGGGCATGTGTTGCGTGCTTTCTGCGGTTTGTGCCGTCCAACCTCACACCTGCACTTTTTGATGGGTTAAATGCATGTACTTCCAGACACGCTATCGGCGGCCTACTACGCGCAATTTGCGTTGAATGGTGGCAAGCCGGTGGGACAGAGCATTCCCGCCACAGAGCACAGTGTCATGACCAGCTGGCCGTCAGGTGAGTGGGGTTGTGGGTTGTTGTGTTGTCTGACTTGCAAGTTGTTGCTGGCTAATACAAACAATGGGAAAGAGGGCAGATTTACAAAACAAGTAGGCTGATGGGTGGTCTGGGTGGGAGCAAGTGGCGCCCGCCAACATTCCTATGCCTGCGTTGGTGTATTTAATTTCTTCCTTTCAACTGCAGAGCGCGCCGCGATCTCCAACATGATCTCCCACTTTGGCAGCGGCTTGTTTGCCACAGTGATGGACAGCTATGATTACCAGCGGGTAAGTGCTTGGAATGATTTCTTGGGAGTCAAGGAAAGGTGTTCAGGCGTTTGGGTGTAGGGTCACTAGCCGCTGAAGGTGGCTTACTTCCTAGGAGGCTTGTATATGTTCTGTGTTGGCTTAGTTGTTTATTTTTGGTTGGTGCATCCACTTATGCCGACTACGTGTCCCTGCCAGGGCTGGCCAGCAGCAGTAGCTGCCACGCACCACCTGATGATCAGCTGAGCCTTTCCTGCTGATGTATTGGGGGGCTGAATGGCTGGCTGCAGGCGTTGGACGAGGTAGTGCCAGCAGTGGCTGCGGAAAAGAATGAAAAGGGAGGGTTCTGGGTGCTGCGGCCTGACTCAGGTGGGCTGCTCAGGAGCGCAGCATGGCAGGCGTGCAGCGTGCAGATGATGTCTTAGTACCCCATGGCACCCAGCACAATCAAACTGTCACCTGGTTTCAGTCTGCATGGTCGAACAAACATCCGCCTGTAGATGCATGCTGACAGTGATTGTTGCTTTTCTTGACGCTCTCCTGTAATACATATGCTGCCGCTGACACCTGGTTGTGTCAAACTCTAGGCGAACAGCCGGCCTCGATCTTTTTGCCGTTCTGCACTTCCTATTTTGAGTTTTCAGGCGACCCAACTGAGGCTGTGCTGGCGGGGCTGCGGGGTGCGGAGCGCGCTTTTGGAGCGACAGTGAACGGCAAGGGGTTCAAGGTGCCAAAAGGCGTGGGTGTCATCCAGGTGAGGGTCACAGCCTGATACCCACCGCTTTCAAAGAACGCCTTGCAAACATGAGCAAGCAACGCTCATGACCTGCATTCCGGTGCCTGGCTGATTGCCAAACAACCGGCTGTTCCTCCTGTCTCTGACCCCTTGCCCATTAACATCCGCTGCGGTATGCTGCTTTGCACCCTGTGCACCGTCCTCCGCATGCTGAGGCGTGCGGTGCAAGGTGTGCTGAGGCTTGCTGCAGGGTGATGGGATCAACTACCACAACATTCGTGAAATTCTGGCTGCTGTATTGGAAGCCGGATACAGTGCTGAGGTGGGTGACGACACTTATGACACCAGTTGCGGTAGCACAGCGGCAACATTAGATGCTTGTTGTGAAGTCAATGGTGACTCGCGTTTTGGTCTCTGTGCTGTTGCTGGTTCTGAGCCTGTCTCATAGCACCTTCATCTGTCAAACGTGACTAAAGCGCATTCGTGGCCTGGTCAACTCACCTGCCGCAGCCAGCTTCTGCTGTTTGTTTCTTGGTGCCGCGCAGGCAGCCGCATTTGGCATGGGCGGTGGGCTGTTGCAGCGCGTCAACCGCGACACGCTCAGCCTAGCCACCAAGCTGTCGCACATCGTGTATGAAGATGGCACAGGCAGGTTGCCGCGAGGGAGGAATGTGGCAATGGTCCTTGCTTCATACTGGCTTTTTTGCCTGCCAGCCTGGTGCACCTATGTATTCGGGGCCATCTACAGTGCTTGGGTAAGCGTTATCATGCATGGGTTGGCAACGATGAATCGTTGCCCTGCCTGCAGCTGTTGATGTCCTTAAGGCACCCAAGACAGGACCCGAGAAGGGATCCCTGCCAGGCGTGCTGGCAGTCAAGCGGGTGAGAGCTTTGTGCGTGTTCGCCGCCCTTTCCCACCTGGAATGAAGGGCGGTCGGCGGTTGCAGCTGGCTTGCCCTTGTGCAAACTCGTTAATGGTGACTCGCATTGCTTGCCTTGTTTTGTTGATTGTGACATCGCTTGAGGCCTGCAGGGCATCAGCACGATGCATTACTATGTTGTATTGTTTTTATGTTGTGTCTGCACCCCTGCCGCCACAGGTCGAGGGTGTGCCCACAGTGTTCCCGGCGGACATGGTGGCACCAACCGACAACATGCTGCAAGTCATCTACGACAAAGGGCCCATAGATGTGCAGGTAAAGGATGCAGCTGCTATTGGCCGCCTGGTGGTGGCTGTTGGTGGCATGGCTGAGCAGGGTTATCGCCAGGGCGGACCCAGCACAGCACACCCCCGTCCTTCGGTGCAGCTGTAGCCAAAGTTTGTTTCATTTTTTTGCAGACACTTTGCCTCAGTGTCTGCTGCCTGCCTGCGCTGGTTGCCAAACTTCTGCTTGTTGTAGTGGGAGAGCTTTGATGAGCTGCGCCAGCGGGTGGAGCGTGAGTGGGCTGCGCTGCCTCGCACTGCGGATGTGCTGGCTGCACCGCTGCGCGAGAAGCGTGCAGCGGTGGCAGCACGGCTAGGCGTTCAAGGACAGGTGCTGTACTAGTTGGTATCATAGTGTCCGCTATATGTATGAACTGTGATTGAAACTGGGTATGTAACTAATATATGCATGCAGTGTGCACCGCCTAAATGTATTGTACTGCACCTGGTACCGTCATTCCGTTGATACTAAGACTCTGTGTATGCCTTGGAGCGCTGCCTTTTATGGTCACCACACTTTGCCATTTTATGATGCTTTCCAAGTTTCGCCTGACACCTGCCGATCCCCAGGTGCTCGCCAACGTGGCTTGCCAGGTCAGCATCCCATGTGTGACGCCACGTCAGTGTCCCATTGCCGGATTATAATCGGATATAAGCGTGTGCCCATGCACATACGGTGAGCCAAGTCTTGCTTCAGGCTCGCTGTGGTTGCGGATGTTCCCTTTTAATACCTTCAACCTTAAATCGGCATTTTTTAGCACAGCTCAGCATAGCCTAACGTTAACGGCGGGATTCTTCCCCCTATCATTCGGGCCCGCCTGCTGCGCCTGTGGCTAGCTTCGGACTGCCAGCAGGAACCGCTTCACTTCGGTCAACTGGTCCCGCTTTGAGACATTGCTGCGACGCCAGTAGCAGTGGCGCCGCGGAGTGTCGGCAGCCTGCTATTGCTGCATGAGATATGTTCTGGCAATAGCCAGCTAGCTACAGCTATGCTACACAGTCTCAGTTACCTCTTCCCTTCCCTATTACTGGGGTCAGCTGCCACCTCGTTTTGGCATTTGCATTGACCGCAATACTAATTACACAGTCTGTATGAGCACATGATACCGAGCCTCAGTGATGGCATAGTATAGTTGGACGAAAGCAAGCTCACAGCTCTCCGTGGCAGGATAGCAGGAAACGACTTACACCAGGCGACTCGCCCCCGCAGACCAAGCTGCAGCAGCCGGCCAGCGGCCTGCAGCTACAGCCATTGTTCAAGCTGTTTTTTTTTCCAAACAACCCTTTCAGTACTGCATCTGCTCTGATCATGTCGTCAACTTAGTGCCCTCCCGTGGGATGCAGCGCATAGGCAGGCCGTCCTTGGGCTGCATGGTCACACGATTGGCGTGCAGCGCCCACACCGCCCCTGGCCCCATCAACTGCAAGCCAGGAGCAACTAGGTAGTGGAAGTTGACATCATGGGACGGGTGGCCCACCCTCGCTGCCGAACAGAGGCGTGCCCTACTGCTATTAGCTTGCTTCCAGCGAGCGCTGCACACGCGCATGCACAGGGCAGCGGCTGGCATTGCTTATGGCCCCACGTCTGGTGGCAGCTGGAAGGAGAAGCGGGACAGCAGTACCGCCAGAGTGGCATGCATGTTCATCTTTGCCAGGTTCTGGCCAATGCAGTTGCGCTGTCCGGCGCTGAAGGGAAGGAAGCGCTTGGGTGGCTTTGCTGAGTCCACCTGCGTGCTTGGGTGGCATCAAGACACACAGAATGAGCCCGTGAGTTGAGCTGCCTGACTGCCGAGCACACGGGTAATGTTTGCAGGCAGGCAGGAGGCAGTGATGGTTGTGCTGCTGGCCTGAATAACGACGTATAAATTGCATGCACACTTTCACTGTGCCGGCCGACTAGGATGCCTAACTCAGCAGGCCGACAAATCAGCCATCATGGTTGCAGCGTGCCCTCGCCCGCAGTGCCTCTTCATCTTCCACCAGTTGAAAGCTTGCTGCCGCTCCTGAGGAAACCGCATCACTGCCATGCGCCCCCCCCTTGCCGCTGCCGCTTGATTTGCTGCCCAGCCTGCATCATCCGAACAGGAATTGATAAGAAGCAAGGTGAGTGAGCTGTTTGCCGGGCAGCATGGGTGCTGCACCGCTGGTTGACGCTGCCACTGCCTTCCTCACACTGGTCGACGCTGCCCCTGGCCTAGCTTGACTCCAAAGTCTTCCACCAACCAATACAAACTCAGCATGCACTGCCTGGAACCCCAACCCTCAACACCTCCATGACTACTTGAACAGCCTCCACCAGCACAGCACTCTGCCCAGATACCCCTCGCGCCGCCACCCCAGCCCCAGCCTGCACCCCCTCACCAGTATTCTGCCTGAGGGTCCGCCCAGCGCTCAGGCAAAAACTCTGAGGGGCGGTCCCAGTATTGCTCGCAGTTCAAGAGGCCTGCTTGGTGGTGCAGAGGCAAAAGGGCGGGTTGAGAAGCACAGTAGAGCTCGCTGCGGGCGGGGCAGATGGTTGGTTGGGGCAACGGACGACCTTAGGTGCGTGCGAAAACTAGACTCCTTGACAGAGGGCAGGAAGGGAGAAGACATTGTGGTGCACAGCGAGTGTGTTGACGTGACGAAGGGCCACTGAAAAGGGGCGGTGCCTGGGAATGCTGCCACTTGCAGGTACAACCTGCCGCCGCATCCCTCCCACCCCTTCCTGCCGCACTCATTCCCAGACCAGCCAGCTGAGCAAGCAAGCAGGTTATGAACCACACGTCCCCCTTGTGACAGCAGTGGCTCCCTTGCAGTTCCTCACCGTGCACCGCCAGCAGTATCTCCACACCAGCTGGGATGGTGTAGCCCCCCAGCTGCAGCGGCTTGTCGGGAGACACCCTCATGGTGCCGCCGGTGACAGGCACAAGCCGCATTGACTCCTGCAATGGGCCAAGTCGACGTTAAGCTAAGGCAAAGAGTAAATGATGAGACTTGCTTCTCATATAATATTATGGGAGTTATAAGAAGAGAGCACAAACAAGGGAAAAAAACGACGAAGACAGGACAAAAACGACGATGATGTGCAGCATGGAGCCAACAACAATGCCAAGCAGCATGGCTTGCCTTGACAACCATTCCCAGATATTTGAGGCGAGATAGGTCGGAGTACTCGAGCTGTCTGGGGTGGGGACGGGAGGGTGTGACCAGCAGGTCGTGTTGATCCAGCTCAGCACAGACCTGCATGCATGTGACGGGAAGAGAGAAGCGGAATGAGCAGCTGGGAAGAAAGAAGGGTATCTTGGAACAGAGGGGATACGTGGGAGGGCACATGGAGAGGAAGGGCGAAGGGGGAGGACTGAATAGGCGGGAGTACAAGTTGCGGAGATTACTATCAACGACGGAAATCGCAGTGGAAGCAAAGGCAAACTGGGATCGGGATTGGTAAGGGGAATGGCAGCTCTTGATGCACAGTGCAGGCACTGGCGGCGTCGCAGGTGACCCAAAAAGCGTGTCTGGCTGCCCCATGTTCACTGCTATGCCGGTGTGTGTTATGCAGCCCCCTTCCCCTACACCCTGCTGTGCTGCCACCTGCACCCATCTCGCTGTCTCAGCCGTCTGGGTGCTGCACAACTGCTCACAACTGTGATGGTGGCCAGCCTGTTGCACCAGGCAGCCGGCTGCCACGCACGGACATTCCTTGCAAGCCGCGCAGCCTTACAAACAGCGCACCTACCTTTACCCCAGCCTGCCAACGCAGAACAGCACCATTATGTCAACCAGCAGAGCTACAATGGTGCCAAGCTGCCACCCACCTTCTCCTGCACCTCTGGGTGTTGTGCCAGCAGGAGCAGCGTCCAACCGAGCGTGTGCCCGCTTGTTTCAAAGCCCCCAAAGAAGATGAGCGCTATCTCTCCCGCCAGACGCCCGTCGCTCAGGGGCTGGCCTGCACAGGAGTAAAATGAAAGAGCAGCAACCGATAAAATCAGGGGCTGGGCTGCAAGGCACAATACGTTGGCAGCAGAGATAAAACCCGAGGGCTGGCCTGCAGGGGAGTGGACGAGCAGCAAATGGGAGACTCAGGGGCTGGCCTGCAAGGTAGCACAGGAGCAGCAACTGGAAAAGTCAGGGGCTGGGCTGCAAGGCGCAAAATAAGCGGCAAAGAGCAATAGGAGCGGCGGCAGAGCGGTAGAAGTGGCAGGAACGGCATGTAACCATCCAGCTGATGGCGAGCTCGAAAATCATCGGGCAGGGCTGGGGAGCAGGGGAGCAGCAAGCACGGCATAAGTGGCGCGGCACCAGGAGTGGGATGCTGGATGAGGGACTTGTGACAAAAGCATTCCTCCTAGACGAGGGTGCAAAGGGTCATTCCCTGCCCGAGCCTGCCTTGGACCTCGTTTGCGGCACTCGTGCTGAGCATGGCACTTTGCGTCAGTGCTGCCAGCGAGTGGGGCCCTATGCCCTAAACCAGTGCCTTCACCCCACCACACTAGGCGCCAAATGATGACTCAACAGCTAGGCCCCATTCTTGCCTGTGTCTGGGTCCCTCAGGCGCAGGAGATGGGCGGCAATGGAGGTGTCATCCTCGGCGGGTGGGCCCCTTGCCTTGATGTCAGCCAGCAGCGCCCGCATGCGCGCCTGCAGCTCATTCAGGTGCCGCTCGCCCCGGCGCCCGTCCTGCAGGAGAAGAAGGGCACAGCGATGGGATCCGCTTCATTGACATAAATCCTCCTTGGTGGTTGGAATACGATAGTGATGCATTCTTACAGTGATAATGCAATTGACTCATGTCACACAGAGTGGCATGCACTGTGTGCTGGCTGCCACTGCACTTGAAGGGGCTACTCTGCAGGAC
>JAAMXP010003447.1:0-29650 GCA_019693395.1 Ettlia oleoabundans | reverse complement strand
CGGGAGGACCACCCATTCACCCACCCACACAATACAATAGAAACGCACACCGATACACACACTTGCCCACCCAAACACCCATTCATGCGTGCAGACGACCCCCACACCAAGGCCAACCTGCTGCTCCAGGCGCACCTGGGCCGCCTGCCGCTGCCCATCAGCGACTACATCACAGACACCAAGGGGGTGCTGGACAACAGCCTGCGTGTGCTGCAGGTGCGGGGAAACTTGGGTTACCGTTTGCACCACACTCAACAGAAATCATAGCATACGTGCATGAGGAAGGGGGGTTTTCCGTGGGGATTGTAGAACGGGCGGGGCACCGACCTGAAGAGTTGCCTGTTCGCCGTCAGGGTATGGTTCAGCCTTCATCTTCCTTTCGTCTGTCTCTGTCCGCTTGAGTTGAAATTACGCCGCTTTCAAACGCGACACACCTTACAGTATCCTTTCTGTTTTTTCCTTCCCCTTTTTGCAACCCCCAACAGTCTCTGGTGGACATCTCCGCCGATGCTGGCTGGCTGGACACCGCCCTTGCCGCCATGGCGCTGGTACAGTCGCTAATGCAGGGCCGCTGGTACGACTCCAGCACCCTGCTGTGCCTGCCACACTTCCAGGAGGAAGCTGCTGAGAAGCTGGCGGCAGCCGGGCTAGGCCACCTTCCGCAGCTGCTGGAAGCTTTGAGAGCAGGAAACGGGGCTGGTGGTAGTGCTGGCAGTACTAATCGTCAAGGAGGTGGTGCTGGTGGCAGGAGCGGCAGTAGTGCTGGTGGTGGTGGAATTTTGAGTAACTCAGAGCGGCAGCGTGCGATGGCAGCGATTGAGGCTGCCGTAGGTCAGCGTGAGGCGCGGGATGTGCTGGCGGTGTGCGAGCGGCTGCCGGTGGTGGCGGTGAGCTGGCAGGCGCCGCAGCTGGTGCAGAAGCAGCGGCAGCAGCAGGTGGCAGCAGGAGGCCAGGAAGGGGAGCAGGAAAGCGGCCAGGACGGCACAAACAACCGCACGGGCGACAGCATTAGCAGCAGTATCACCAGCGCCAGTACAAGCAGTACCAGCTGCGGCGGTCCTGCCAGTTACAGCTTGGAGGTTGAGTTGGTGCGGCTGGCTGGGAAGGGCGGCAGCCGGCAGACGCCGCCTCGCGTCTACGCCCCGCGCTTCCCAAAGGTGGGCGGGCTGATCTGTGTGGGGGCTGGCTGGGTGGCTGGCTAGTTAAGTGAGAGGGTGAGTGGGTGGGTGGGTGAGTGGCTTTGTTGCCCAAATGCCAGCATCGTATTTGCTTTCTTACTCCTGGCCTAAATGTAGATACACATCTCCCCCCCACCAGCTGCCGACTTGGTTTCTATGGTGGAAACCTACATAACATGCATGCGTGCTGTGTGTGTGTTCCCGCTGCCCGCCCGCAGGTGAAGGAGGAGGGTTGGTGGCTGGTAGTGGGTGACACGGGCAGCGGCGACCTGCTGGCCATCAAGCGAGTGTCCTTTGGCCAACGCACAACCACAAGGTGGGGCACCACATTGGTGGTGGCGGCAGTACAGTTGTTGACCTTGTGGGCTGGTTTATAAGGGTTGCACGCGCTGTCCAGCCGGTCCCGCGCATTCCTCTTTAATGACTAAAACAGCCTGCCCGCCACCCTGCCCACCTGCCTGTGTGCGTGGACGCAGGCTGACCTTCCCGGCATACAGCAACAGCGGCACGCCCCTGGCCTCTGTTGACCTGCTGCTGATCTGCGACAGCTACCTGGGCTTGGACCAGCAGTACAGAGTGCCGCTGGGGCAGTACAGCGGCAGCAGTACCGGCGGTACAGGGGCTGCGCTGCCGCTGGTGGGCCAGGCGGCGCGGCGGGCACGGCGGCAGGAGCAGGCGGAGGCTCGCAGGCGCCACGCTAAGGCTGAGGGCCAGCAGCAGCAGCAGGGGCAGCAGCAGGGTGAGCAGCAGGAGGAGCAGCAGCAACACCAGCCAGAGCAGCAGCAGGGCGGTGCTGTGGCGACAGCAGCAGCAGTTGCGGCGGTGGCAGCAGGGGGTGGTGCCCTCCCGCAGCGCGGCCCGCTGCGACAGCATGGCCGCGGCCCACGGCACCAGCAGCAGTTAGAGCAGGTGGCGCAGCAGGCGCCAACATTGGATTGCAGGCTGGCGGATGCACCGCCAGCGGCGGGGGCAGCAGCTGACGAGGACGAAGACGAAGCATTTTGGGAGTAGCACGCCTTACTAGGAAGATAAGAACCCCAACCGCGGATAGGCAGCATTATGGGGGGGCATGCCCAGCACAGGGCTTAATACCCTTTAGCTCCCGCCTTGCACCTTTACACTATCCTTAGCCCACCATGTAAATCTTACATACACATGCAATACACATTCCCAACCGGGTCAGCATTACTTCCTGTTAACAACAGATTCGACTGGGCCAAGGAAAGACGGCACACCTGTAGTGTGCAGGGTGCGCACGCAGGCCAGGGCCCGGGTGTTCAGCCTCGTGCCCCCTCTTCTTTGGCTGTCTGCCACTAGTAAGTGCACAGGGCAAGCAGTGAGGGCAGACCTCTACCCCTCCTCCCCTGCCTGGCACTATCAATCCTCGCTAGCAGTAGCGCAGGAGGGGCAGCAATGGGTGCGCTATGCATCATTAGCGTGTGCGCAGTGTGAGGAGCGAGGGGGGTATGCCGTACTGATCTGTGAGGAAGGCCGCAACCTGCTTCACCAGCTCGCCCTGCACACAGGCACATGCGAGAGGAAAGGAGGCCATCCAAGGCTGGTCAGCAGCTGGCACGACACATTATTTGCCATGGGTGGAGAGAGTCTGAAGGAAACTACACCTGGCTACAGCAGCACATGGACACGGCGCACAGCACAGCACCACGGCACAGCCTCAGAGCGTGACCGCCTCTCTTGGATTTGCCCGCTGGCACCTGCATCATGATCTCATGGTCCTTCTCCTCCTTGCCTGGCAACTTGGACACACTGCATACAAAGGAGAGAAACATGAATGTCTATAGTATAGTGCGGATGATGGCACGAGTTCCAGGCAGCTTGTGATAGGACCAGCGACCTTGTACACTACCCCAGCCAATGGAGGCCGGGTCACCTTACTGGCACAAACACACTGCTCACGCCACACTGCTTGTAGATGCAGTGCCAGTCCAGCAGGGCCCCACCTGCAGCTGGTCTGGAACTTCCGGCTGAACACGCCCGCCATCTCGTCTGGCAACAGCGCAAAGCTCTCAACGTGGCTCACAGCTGCGGGGGAGAGAGCAGCGAGAAACGGTATTGCAGTTCCAGCCGGGGGAGGGCAGGCATGAAGCGGAGAAGGAATACACACAAGCTGGTTGTGAATAGCACTGGTGGGTGGAAACCTTAATGGTGGAGATTGCAAATGTGGATTGCCACGCAGGCCGTCTCGCATGAAACAACCCCTGTGCCGCTCACCCGTGATGTTGCGGCCAAAGCGCCGCTCCGAGCTGATGGTAACAGGCTTCACCTCCCCTTTACGCACCACCTCCACCACGCCCTGCAGAGGGGGCGAGTACACTGTGTGTTGGGTGCACGCTGAGGACATGCGGGGGGGCATCCGACAGCCATCCATAGCTGGCTTGTTGAGAGTGCAGAAATTGCTTGCATGCAGAGCGTCCCAACAAAAGCAAAGGTGGCTAGCCGCTGGGTTGAAACACTTGGGATCATGTTGCTCCCACTGTCGCCACCACACTGCTGGGGTAGCATGATGCATCTTTGCCGTCTTCAACACAACCCGCCTGTATAGTAAGAGGCAGGTACACAGCCCGCCACCACCCACTAGCCCGCCGCCCACCTGCTCGCTGGGCCGCGTCAGCCGGTGATGCAGCTGCAGCTTGCTGAGTAGCCGCTTCCTCAGCTCCGCAGCTGGCACCAGGCTGCCCTCCTGCTCCGCCTCTTTCTTGTTGTACAAAGAGCCGTGCAGCAGAGGGTCGAGTCGGATGGAGCCCCCCTCCGCTGCTAGACCTGCACGGCATAAAAGTGATTATGTTGGCGTCCACATCGGCATCGTCCTAGGTTATGTGAGTGCTCTTACACATTCAGCTGATGTTGCGCTCCATCACGCTGCTCATGTTGCGCTAAAGCTTAAGCAGGGTGTCATTTCTGGCTGCAGACACCCATGCAGCAGCACAGCCACGCGCATTCAAGCTGCACGCTGCTTGCGCTGTGTGCTACGCCACCCGCAACTTGACAACCCGCCCACCCTTCCACGCACCCTGTGCCGCCGCATAGCTTGCCAGTGCTTCGGCCACTTCTCCCTCGCTATACAGCCGGTCCTTGTCCCGCACTCCGGCCTCACCAAACACGGGCCGCAGGGAGCTGGGAGCCCGGTAGCAATACTCAGTCTGCACCTTGCTGCCACCGCTGCTGGCGCCGCTGCTGCTGCTTGCCCCACGGCTGTTCCCGTTGCCACCAGCAGCTGTGCTGACGCCTGGCATGCCGGTGAAGCCGGTGTAGGCGGGGTGGGAGCGGTTGACTGCGGTGATGCAATCCTGCTTGCGCACCACCTTTTGAGTGATGACCTGCGAGAGGGTAAGTAGCACACAGACATGGCACAGCAAGAGGCATTACTCAGGTATATTGTGGGCAACCAAATCGCAGCGCATGAGTAGAACAGGCGGCAGCCTAGTTGTGCTTGCCGCCATGCTCAGTCCCACTTTCTTCCAAGGCAGTACAGAAGCGCAGCTAAGAACCTCAGTTGTGCCTAGGGCACCGTAACATGGTAGATAGCAACAACAGGCGGTACCTTGTCCTTCTCAAACTTGTCCAGCAGCTTGCCCAACTTCTGCAGTCAGGCAGGCAGGCGGAGATTCAGTGGCACGCAGCAGCAGGGACAGGTAATTGGCTGATGGCAAGAATCTTGCTATGCTGGCTGCTCGGCCTGCATGTGCAGGACATGTGCTTGGCAGCCAGGGACGAAATGCAACTTGACAACCACAGCAGCTGATTAGCAGCAGCGAGGGTAACAGCAGCAGCAAGGGCATCAGCTGCAATGGCACCAGCTGTCTACCTTGTACTTGGTTTGCTTGAGGTCATACATCACCCCTGCAGGGCGGCACAGCACAGGGAGAGTGAGGGGGCTGAGGGGTTGGCCCATATTACTCTCTTCACTAGCTCCGGGACCCAACACCAACACAGACACGTTGCCTGCAGACAGACACCTTCCTGCTATTGCCCTAAGACTGTGCACTGCAGCAAACCGCCACCCACCTTCCGGCTTTGCGGGGATCATGTGCTTTGTGTAGAAGTCGCCGGTCTGTATGGGCAGGTCTGCGTTTTTTAGAGTATGAAGCCCAGCCAGCACCGCCGCCTCTAGCAACGCATCCATATCCACTGCTCCGCTGCTGCCGCCGCCGCCGTTGGCTGGGCCCGGCCCTGCTGCATGCCCTGCCGCCGCTGCTGCTGCTGCTTGGCTAGGGGCGGCCATGCTGCCCTGTGCGGGCGTGGTGCCACCCGCAGCTGAGGGGCCTTCTGATAGCTGCACCCTTGCCAACTGGTCGGCTGCCGCTGAAGCCTGACCGCCCTCCCCAGCTGCTGCCTGCCGTGCCCCCCCAATAGCTGCTGCTCCCGCTCCTTCCCCAGCGGCGGCTGCTGCCTCTCCGTCCGTGGGGGTATCAATCGGGAAGATTCGGCTGGCAGTGAAGCCCTCATTGGGTGGCGCCTTGTCGCCCATCTGCCACAGCAGGTCACCATAGCTGTGTAACAGCGTCCAGCCACGCCCCTTCATCCCCTCTCGCAGCGCCTCCGTTTTGCTGACAGCCATCTTGCCCACTGCACGGCGTGGACGGCATGTGCAGGCTTAAGGGGCCAGTCAAATAAGCATAGTCAGCAAGGATGGCCAACCAGCACGACAGACAAGCCGATGCTGATGCTGCTAGCAACAATACAACAAGAATACAACAAGCTGCACCAGCAACATGAGCCACTCTCACGCCGCATCAAATCTTGCATCTATAAAAGCAATGCCTGTTGTCACTCATTCAACCCACCAGCAAAGGGGATGGGCTGCCCAGGCACCGACAGGCTGCGGGCGCTGCCAGCCAGGAAGCCGGGCAGACCCCCCTGGGGCGCTAAGACACCTTGCAAGAACAGGTCTGCAAGGGGCGAGGGAGGGCAAGCGTCAGGCTGGCAGCCAAGGGAGGGCACTGAATGCTCTATAGTTGGCCACAAACCCACAACCGCGGCCGGCAGGAAGCTCGTGCCGTTGTTGTGCTGCAGTGTTGATATGCAGGGCTGATATAACCTTGCTTGTGGAAACAGTGCAAGTGCTACAGAGGCACCCGAGGGCTGCTGAGCAGCAGCCACTTGCCTGCGCCTCCCAGCACCTTGCCGCTCACTTCAGACCAGGTGTGCAGGGTGGGCAGCAGCTGCGGCAGCACCGCCAACGCATAGACCTGCAGGGCTGGCAGCGGGGGAGCAGCACAAGCATGTCATTTGAGTCGTTTCCTGCCTGAACGCGTGCTACTCAGGAATATTAGGGTTTGTGTGCTTAGCATCCAAGATACACTTGCAAGATTCCGTGGAAAGGAACGGACAGTAACGTGCAACCTGTGCACCAGCCGCAGGACCAGCTGAGCGGCAGCTCAGCGCCAGCGACAGCATCATCACAAACCACAGCTGCAGGAAGGGCATGAGCAACAGCACCAACCAAGAGCAACAGAAAAAGCACCATCATTCACAACCAATGACCGTCATCGGCAGCAGCGGTCACCGTTGGCAGCAGATTGCCGCGGCCATCAGGGTCGAAAAACAGCGGGTTGCCTCCATCTACTGAGTACACAATGCAGCGGTTGCTGAGCTTGGTCATCGCTAGGCCACCCTTGCCTGGCAACAGCATGCCTAGCTGCTCCTCATCGATGGTTGGAAAGGCCTGCAGGCAGATGCAATGGTGGCAGCAGTGGCATTGGGACAGGTGGTGGCAAAAGTGGGCATGCGGAAGGCAGCACAGGTGCAAAGCCGCGCACCTTAAGAACCGACCGCCGGAGCTCTTTGCCATCTTTGCCAGAAAGCTGATGGGTTGAGCTGATGCTTATGTTCTTCTTGAACATGCCTGGCAGCAAAGGGTGGCCTTCAACCGGCTCGCGCCACTGGCAACAAAGTCAACCTGTTGTGGGTGGCGGCAAGTGCCGGCAGCGGTGGCTGGGTGATCCCATATGCAGCCATCATGTCACAAATGATTGAAATGAGGTCATGCCAATATGTCTTGCACGGCAACGCAGTCTCACCTGAAGAGATGCGAAACAAAGGACTGCGAGATGCGTGTAGTGGCCGTCGTTCCTCTGTCTAATAGACTGGACGTGAGTATGTAGATCACGCCATCCAATCAAGCCCGAACATAAATCTGGGCGGCATCGCTAAGGAGCACTGCCCACCTATGCTTTTTCGTACTGCTCGTGTGTACAGCATTCCCTACGCAACGCACGCTTCCGCCCCGATTTTTCGCATATTCAGAACGCTGTGAATAGAGATCAACGCCTCCCACACCTGTGGCGATGGGATCGACGAGTGGCAGCCTGCCCTGACCGCGTTCTTCTGGAAAACTGCAGCAGCTTGTACTTGAAAGTACGCATTGATCTGCAGACTTTGACCAGGCGTCAGCGCCGGGCCTGTGTATTAGACCCGCTTTCGCCGCCACCAAGCGCCACTACCCGCACCGCTACCGCCACCGAGTGTCGCGGGCATTGCTGCCGCAGCCAGCATGGCTAGGAAGAGAAAGGAGTGGGGAATAAAGTATGGCTGCCCCATCTACGGCATTGCCTGGCCGCCTGGGGAGTATGTGTACTTGTGTGGCGGCGGCGGGCACGGCATTGAGAACAAGTGAGTGCGGCGGGGCGAGCTACCAACCAGCGCCGTTGGCAGCCTACAGCTGTCATCTGTTGCTTTGTGTGCAATGTGAACTGTGTGGCTCAGCGGCTCTTTTTGCCTTGCACCCTTTCCGTGATATCGCCAGCAGCATTCCACTTGCACTGTGATATGTTTTTGCAGTGCCTCAGCTGGCTGCCCGGTTGCCTTCTCCCAACTTCCAGGGTGGTTGTGCTGCGCTGCCGGCATGACGTGCAATCAGAGGAGGTGTGCAAGCTCAACACCGGCAAGGACGCAGGCTACCGGTTACTGATGCACCCCTCAGGCCGGTCCCTTGTGTTGGGCATGAGCGTGGGCGGCCTGGAGAGGGTTGACCTGCAGCCAGCCAGCAGCGGCAGCGAGGAGCCACCCAAGCTATCCCTGTCACAAGGTAAGGGGGCAAGGCAGGCTGATTGATTATGACAAGGAGCACCACGAAACACATATAGCTCCAACAGCAGGCCTCAGGGTCACCTACTTTGTGATGGTGTTGCCGGATACCTCAAAGGGCCAGTGCCTTGTCAAAACCGGTGCCTGAGCTTGTGGCGCTGCTGGGGCATTCCTGCGCCTGCCTCCCTGGCTTTGTTTGTGCGCGGTTCTGCACTCAGACGGCTCATCATTGCCACATGCATGCAATCAATTTAGTTTTGTTATTAAGTATGCAATATGCCTCGGCTGCCTCAGGTGACTTCAAGGAGCGCACCAGCGGCATAGGCCCCGTGAAGGGCATGTCCTTCAGCAGCGACGGGCGCCTGCTGGCGCTGGGGGGGGAGGACGGCGGCATTGAGGTCTGGGAGTGGCCCCACATGCGGCGCAGACTCAGGTGTGTTTGTGCATTTGCAGTATATGGCTGGTTGCTGAGCGGCAAGCATGCTTAACCATCAGCTTGCTTGCTTGCTTGCTGTTAGGAGCCTGCTGCCTGCTGCTCCTGACTTTGTGCCTATGCTGCGCTGCTGCCATCAAAACGGTTCCACCATTGATTTGTTGCCTCCAATGCTTGTGCTGTTGTGCTTTGCCACAAAACAATGCTGCCAAGGTCATGCAGGTGGCAGGCTTCAGAGAAGGCGGTGCGCAGCGTTGACTTCAGCACCGCCCACAGCGACGGCGTGCTGTTCAGCTGCGACGAGGCGGGGGTGTGCCGCCTGTGGAATGTGGCAAACGGGGAGGAGATTGCGCAGCTGGCGCCGCCGTCAGGTGAAATTGTATGCGGCGCTGAGAGCAATCTGCCAGCATGTGTTCTGAGGATTGAGTGCTGTACGAGGGGGGCAACGCTGGTAGGCCAGCTGAGCTAGGTTGTGGCTTTGGCAGTTGCTGTGTGAGCTTTCCACAGGAGATTGCAGCTTCTGGCATTGACAGAGGTCGCCTTCATTGGACACAGCCTAATATACAGCACTCAGGGCACGGCCTCCTCACGTGCTTACACTGTTGGTGCCAACACGCAGACATGCCCCGCTCCACGTTCTTCCGCTGCAAGTCGGCAATTGACGAGGACGGCATTGTGTTGTACACGCCCATGAAATGGAAGCGCGAGGGCTGGCTGGTCAAGTGGCGGCAGGTGGGGTATTCTGCTGCAGGTGAAAGAGCAGTGTTGCGTTGGGCAGCGTGTTTGATTGCTTCCTTGGCAAGTATCTTCTTTCTATGACGCCTGCCCATGGTTGTGCTATGTGAATTGTTACGATGCACCGTATAAGGTGGTGAAAAATCTCTTGCCGCTAGAGCGGAGCTGTGAAGGCATGGCTGCCTCATACCTTGCACTGCTTCCCTTCAACCTTGGAGCCCCAGTTCTGCAACTTCCTTCTTCTAACCTTGTAACATGGGCACACCTTCCACCCATCTGACCCTGACCTGTGCAGGATGCTGATGGCGGCATCCGCATGGAGTCGCGCACCAGCAAGCCGGTGGCGCCATCCCCAATCTGTGGCTTTGAGCTCTCACGCAGCGGCGAGTTGATGGCGGCGGTGACCCCAGACGGTGAGCGATCTGCACTCCGCAGCCAGACAGCTTTGCAGGTTTTACACACAAAGCTGTGCCTTGCCTTGTTCTGCTGCTGGGGTGCATGGGCAAATTTCCGCACATTTTGCGTTGCAGCCAAAGCCTGCATTACTTGCCCCGTTGCTGCCGCTGGAGCACGCCTCATTTTTTCTCCCAGGCTGGACTGGCATGTTGTGACTTGCCCGTCCTCTGTGTGTGTGCAGGGGACCAGGTGGTGTTGGATTCAGATACGCTGCAAGTCATAAAGCGTGTCAGAGGCGCCCACATGACATTTGCCACCAGCGTGGCTTTCAGCCCGGACGAGCAGTTCATTATTTCCGGCTCCTCTGATGCCAGCGCCGTGCTGACTCGGATAGGCCGGCCCCCCAGTGGCGGCGGCGGCGCAGGGGCCCTGGTGGCAGTGCTGCTGGCCATTGTGGTAGCCATTTTGGCGGTACTGGGTGGGCTGCTGCACCACTTGGCACAGACACGGCCGGATGACGTGCGAGAGCTGCTTGCGCCCGTGGCGCCAGCCTTGCGGCAAGCGGCAGACGTGCATTGGCTGCCCCCGCCGATACGCGACTGGTTGACGAGCCTGACTTGACCTACCTCCACACCTGCAGCACGGCAGTGCTAAGGTGGATTGAACCTGGTACGCACTGTCCTGCCCTTTCTGCGCTGTTGGCCTGCAACACTTTGAAGGCGTCTACCTTGACAGTGCTGTCCCTGCTTCGCTTGACTTTCTTCACCCCTTTGACGTCTGCACGTTGGCCTTTCTTTCAGCTGTCAACTGCTTCTGACATGATTCTGACAGCACAGCACTTGCCACCATCTTGCGGTTTCGCTTACTTTCATCGCCTGTGCTCCGGGCCGTGTCCCTTCTCATCTGCACGGTTGAATGTACTTGTCAACGTTCTCATAGTAATAGGAAGCACAAACTCTGACCTCATTCTGGAAAGGGCAGCTTGAGTCGTTAATATATTGTCAAGGAGCAGCAGGAACATGCCCACCCATAATGTGCAATGCCCTCCTGCTGCCCAGCGCACACCTGCCTGCCCTACTGGCCAACCCGTCCGCCTGCCCGCCACATGCCTGAGGCCCAGGCTACCCCCTTTCATGATGCTTGGATTCCCTCTCACCCGCTTTACCCTGCCTGCCTGGCCAGCTTAGCTGCCTGCTGGCCTGCCTGGCTGCCTGCCTGGCCAGCCTGCCTGGTTGGCTAGCTGGCTGCACTTGCTTCAAGCGACTGCCTGTTTGCAACTGCCGCTACTCAACGCTTCCAACCAACTGAACCTTCGGCTTACAGCTTCCTCATGCAGCATGCCATCGTTCATAGTAAGAGAGTACAGCATGGCCGATGTGGTTGAATCTCAATCTGCATCTTGGGCACCAACGGCGGCAGGTCGAACACAGGGGGTGTATGCCAGGTGGATTCGCCATGTGCAGTCACATTTAGCGGTTATTGGCTGAGCAGGCATACCAACACGCGGATAGGCACATAGTAAGCACACATGGGTGTTACAAACTGCGAGTAATGCCTCCCTTTACCAATACCCTGGCAACTCATGGCTAGGGTTATGACTGGTGCTGGGCGGGCTTGCTGGCTGCGAGGTTTGATGTGTATATACCAGCAGCTTCAAAATCTTTCTCTGCTGGTAAGCTTATTGAACACAACATCTGCAAGAAATTCGACCCAGTGTACCCTGATAGGTTATCCCTGAGGGAAGCTGCCGGCAGCATGGCGGCGGCAGCCGCGGACACCCGGCTGGAAAGACCTGTGGAGATTCAGAAGATACTGCGTTTGGGTTTAACTCTAAATACCAATCCGATCAACTTATACCTTTGCCCTGATGATTGGAGGGGGTGTTCGCGGTGCGGCGGGTGGGGGCTGTGCAGAGGCCGCTCAACTCGGCGGCGTTCCCCTGCCTAAAGTAGGACCTGCACCATGCATTAGAGTTGAATGCGAGGCCCCTGACTGCAAGGCGCTCCTATTGGTGAGCCTGAGACTGACCTTGCAACCATAGCTGCGATTACAACGCCAGGCGCGCTGCGCAGCGCTTCCAGATGTGAAAGCAGCGCCGAATGAGTTAAGTGGTGGAACATCGTGATTGAGTCGGCCGCCATACTGTTGGACCCTGACAGTGCCAGCGGCCGCGGCGGCCGCCGTTGCCTCGCTGCTACCTGCAGGTGCCCATCCCTGGTGAGGTGCTGAGGAAGCGACCTAATGTTCTGGTGGTGCAGTGCGCCCATTGCGCTAGGTAAGAGTGCCAGATCATTGTCACGCCTTATTCATTCCCCCTGACCTTATCACCTCACCTGCTTCGATCCTACAAAGCGCTTGGCTCCCGGCCTCTACTACCTTGTATTGCCTGCAACCATGCTTCGCAGGAACCTCAGGGTGGAGCTGTCGCCGCTTCAATATGACATGGCGCTGCACCATCCACAGCAAGGGCTGCAGCAGGCGGGTGGGCAGCCAGCCGTGCGGCCCCAGCCAATTACGCCAGTGCAGAATTTTCCGTTGAATGGGCAGCACACCCAGCCGGCGGGCGGCGTGCATCTAAGCGGTGCTGCACAGCTGCCAGAGCAGGACAGGCACGTCAGCGCTGATTCTCCCGGCGGTGCTGGCGGCACACAGCGACAAAAGAAAGCGGCGCAGCAGCAGGTGGGTGCTGGGGGCTGCAGCTTCTCCCTGCTGCAACAGCTGGAGATGCACCAGCGGCAGGAGATGCAGGCGGCACAGCAAGCACAGCATTCCCACCAGGTTCTGGAGACACAGGCGCACGTGCATCTGGCACAGCAACAGCAGCTAGCCATCCTCCAGCTGTCCAGGCAAGGGGCTGCTGCCAGCATGGCACCACCTCCTGCCATGGGCGGGGCAGGCAGTGCAGCCACTGCCTCTGCTGCGCTCACCCACCACCAGCAGCACCTGCAGTTGCACCCACTGCAGCTGCAACAGCATCTGCCGCCGCAGCAGCTCTTGCAGCAGCAAGGTGTGGCTTCAGCTGGATCACTGGCAGGCGGTACCATCGCTGCGCAAGTGCCACGACAACAGCAGCTCCAGCCGCACCTGCACCTGCACCTGCAGCACCCTCAGCAGCACGCCGAAATGCTACAGGAGGCTTCTGGACAGCAGGTACAGCTGGCAATCGCGCCTCTCTCCTTCACCCCCGCTTCGGCGCTGCCAAGCCTGTCGGCACACATGGCTGCCTTGCAGCAGCAGGGCCAGCTTCTTCAGCCGGCTGCACCCAATCACCTGCACGCCCCGCTGGGCCAGCAACTGCAACAACTGGGGGTGCCTGCCAACCACGCCGCTCACTCCGGCCAGGGGCTGGCAGCGGGCATGACGGTTGCGCCGCCGCCGGTGCCGGCGTCTTTCGCGCCAGAGCAGCAGGGCGGTCACCAGCTGGCCAGGGCAGCAGGCCCAGCAGGCAGCGCAGATATCTTTGACCAACTGCTGGCAGAGTTGGACCTTTCACCCCTTGCCGGCAGCCCCAGCCCGCCCACCCTCACTGCCCAAGAGTCGCTGCTCCTGCAGCAGCAGCAGCAGCACCAACAGCAGCAGGCCTCGCTGCGGCCCCACACCCAGCCCAGCACCTTGCCCCTGCCCAGCTTCAGCGGCTGCCGCAGCATGTCGCTGGCACCAGCTTCTGAGGCGGAGGCGAATGCTGGAGTGGTTACAAGTGCAGGGGCAGCGGCGGGGCCACAGAATGAAGCAAACAGCCATCGCCCTGCTACCGCTGGCCTAAATGTTGGCGCCAACAGGGAGCAACCCACGGGGCACCCAGCTGCAGTATCAGCCGCAGCTCAAAACCATCAGCTGGCTGCCCCTGAAGCAATGGACCATCAGCCGCCCCAGCGCTGGAACAAGCGCACAGCCGAACCAACTGCACCATCCCCGTTTGCCAGTCAACATCAGCACCAGCAGCAACAGAAACCCGCACGGACAACCAAGCGACAGCGGTCCATGCCCAACAGCCGCGGGGAAGCACGGGCAGCAGCAGCTGCTGAGGCACACCTGGGTATGGCAGCTGGGGGCGTTGCAGCTGGTGCCATTGCCTCTGCAGGAACTACAGCCACGGCTGGAGGCATGGCCGCTTCATTTGGTGCCGGGGGCGCCAGCCCCAGCAGCCCATCAGATCCTGCCTTTGCCCTGCTCACTCCCACCCTTTCTGCCCCAACCACGGGGTGCTCATCGCCTGGTGATGAGCAGCCCAACAGTGCCCGCGGACAGCAGCAGCAACCGTCCACAATGCCTGAAAGTGCCCCACGTAAAGCAGCCGCAAGGGCTGCCGCGGCAGCAGCCGGGGCAGCGGCAGCCCAGCGCGCTGCAACAGCAGGGGCGGCAGCGGCGTCCTCTGCGCCCCCATCCTTGGCTGCGGCTGTACTGGCCTTTGAGCTGAAGCGCCAGGGGGGGCAACAAACCTAGGTCGGGGCCTGCCTTAGCTACAGCAGCAGCGCAGGCAACGTGCCATCAGTGGTTCAATTGTGCTTCTTATAAATGTCTTTTCCCCGTTACTTGTCTATCCTTCCAAGTGCTGTTTTATTCCAAGTCGATAAACCATCACCTCGCTCTCCTTGCCCTCCCGAGCACTCGAGCATTTCTTTCTGCTTTTGCCAAGCACCCCGCCATTCCACCATTTGGTCCTGATCCATGTCACAGTACTTTCTATTCGCTTGATTTCTGCAAATCGCATAACAGCGCGGCTTTCTGGATTGCCGGTTGATTCTTGCGCGACACCCACCGTGTGTCTTTTTTCCTCATTTTGTCACTTGGCGTTTGTTACTTGGAACTGAGTGCTGCCAAGAGGTTCCTTGATTGAGATGCTGCCTTCCTTCTGCCCTCTTGCTCCTCGCATGCAGAGGAATAAAAATACTTGAAGCGGCAATCGCCCTTTGCCTTGTGTAAAGCTCCGGCATTTGGTTGCGCTCAACCCATTGACAGCTCCAATCAACTGCTCACAAAATTGGGTGGTGCTCCCTTTCAAAGGTGGATAAAGACAGTGGCTCTCAGGTGGGAATCAGAGGAGTTTTGCAGCTGAAGCAAGGCAAGCGGAAGCAAGGCGAGCAGCAGATGCCGCAGGGGCTGCAGCCCGCAGCGGAGGCGGCAAGACGAGGGTTCATTGAGTGCTAAGCGGTGCCGGAGCCAACAAGGGCAGCGGAAACAAGGTACGATGGAAACAATCCTGAAGTGCAAAGTACAAAACGGGCGACTAAAAAATGGAAAGTGACTGGCAACGGGGCTAGTGCCGGAGGGATCAACAGGGTTTGCTGTCAGTGCCTGCCACGACCCTTGCCGCGACATCAGCCGCTGTTGCTGCCTCTGGCGCTGCCACGCCGGCTGCCGACATGGCAGCTGTTGCCGCCGCTGCTGTTGCAATTTCTTCTCCCGCAGCGCTGCTGCTGGACAAGCTTGAGGAAGGAACAAGAGAGGCCGCTGCAGATTGCGCTGCGTCTGCCGCCTGCCCCGCAGAGGCCGCAGCGCTGCCGCCACCTTTGGCCACCGCTGCTGCTGCATCCGCCGCCTGCGCAGCGCCATCAAGCGCGGTGCAGTCTGCTATGCCGCCAAATGCTGCTGCCGTGTTTGCTGCCAGCTCAGCAGCGCCGCCGCTCACAAAGAAGCCAGGCTCCATGAAGAAGAGCGGCGTCATGCCAACCAGGCAGCCGACCGCCACGCCCAGGGCAGCGCCCAAGATTGTGGCGGCCTTGACCGCCGGCTGCTGCTGCTGAAGCATGCTGCAGGCAGGGCAGAAAGCGCAAGCGGGCAAGAAAGCCAGTAAGAACTCGAAATCGGAGTCCATTGACTGGGTGAATCATTCCAATCTGTTTCTTAGATACAAGCTTTGCAACCCGAAGATAGACAAAGCAAACATCCCCCCCAGCCCCCGCACCCAGCGAGCCCAGCACCCATCTGCAGCCTCCGCACCTTAGCCGGGGAGGCTTCACCACGCCCATGGCCTTGATCCAGTCTTGCACGGTGTGTGTGGCACCCACCCCCACCACATCAGCTACAAGGTTGCCCAGCCCGGCGCTAGCCATCATCGTCAGCCCCAGCTTGGCACCAAACACAGAGTCTATCTGCTCGCCCGCTATAAGCTGCAGGCGAGGGACAGCGTGAAGGCGGTAAGGTCGAAGGGCAAAGCGGCCGGAGCAGCGTCGGTTGGGCACATGTCGCGTGTGGGGAGAAAAGTGCTAAGCGCTGCAGCGAGGTACCAGGTTGGGCTGCCCTGCCGCTCCTCAGTTTGCAGGTTGGATTGCCAGCTGTGGCGCTTCTCAGCGGGCAGCCACCCAGGCAGCCAACTGGTACAAGCCAGCCCTGACCACTGCAGCTCATCACTACGGCTGGGACCGCACCATGACCCACGCAGCTGGCTGGCACTAACTAGCTAAAACACTACAGCCGACCACTGCAGCTGGAACTCGCACCATGATTCCGTTGTCCAACATGCCAAACGCCACAAAGGGCAGCCCTGAGGCCAAGGCCACCAATGTTAGCTGGCGCCAGGTGGGCGGCACATCTGAAACAGATGAGAACTTTTGAAGCGAGCGCTGGAACATCACCGCGCTCTCAATCTGCTGCCTGCATGAGCCGTTTTCCCAAGGCAGTGCCAGGAGAAAAAGACGGGGGTCGGAAGCTGTGTCAACAGATGCTGGAAGACGGGCATGGTTTGGAGACGAGCGTGGCTGCACCAAACAGGACTAAAGCTTGTAATCAAGGCAAACTAGATGGGCAGAAACAAATGATGTCAACACCAGGGCATGGTATGGCCCCCGCACATCAGCCACCCACCCGACTGTCGGTAACTACCAACCCGCCCTGTTCCTTCAAGGCTGAAGCCCATGCCACCCACCGCGTCAGCTTGCTGTGCTGCTTGTTGTCGCTCAGCTTGACCTGCTTCAGCAAATCGTCCACATACTGCGTTTCCGCCTGCCGCAGCTGCTCCTTCGACACGCTGCGCTGCAGCGCCAGCACCAGGTGTATGCGATCCAACGCCGACAGCTCCCGACATAGTGCGGCCGCTGTGTCCTTTGGAGTCCTGTGCAGCAACAGGGTGCAGGCAGATGGGGAAACGGTTGGTCATGTGCAAGGGTGCAGCCGGCACCGCAGCGGCAGCAGGGTGCGGGCAGCAGGCCTATTCACTGCGCTGAATCAATAAACGAACATCCTCTCACATGTGGAAGCTGTGCGCCAGTATCTTAGCTACTCGATCCGGCGTGGTGGACTCGTATTTTGTGCTTTTGTCGCTGCTCCCACTGCCGCTGCTGAAGTTGCCGCCGTTGCCACCGCCGCGACCTTCCTTTGCGTCCGCGGAGCTGCTGGCGGCGCGTAGCCTCACCAACGTATCCTGCAGCCCGCTGGATAGCTCCACAAGGCGCTTGCAGCGCCGGCTGGAGCCCAAGGCTCGCAGCATCGGCTGGCAGGAGGCTCTTACTGCTAGCCTTGAGCTTCCACTGGGCTTCCCAGACCTCCTTGAACTACAGAAGGGCCCTACCGCGGAGCAAAGCCGCGTGCGACAAAACCAAATCAAGAGGGTGCCAAACAGCACGATCCGGTTATTCGCGAATGTTGGATAGGCGGTTGCGTAACAAAATGAATCAATCTAAGCCCGGTTCCTGCTCCTGACTTAGTGCCAAGCTGGCGGGCGTGTCGCGACATGTCGGCCTTGCTCCTACAAGCTCTTCTGGCTAACCCATGCATGTCCATGATGCCTGGGTACCCAGCGCTACGTCAAAGGGTCCTGTGCCACAAGCCATGAGCGGAGCCGACATGTTGCAGGCTCTGCAGCAGCTTTTGCACCAAGTAAGAGCACGTGTATTGCTGGGCACGCCGCGACTGAGGATTTGCAGGCTGTCAACCCGAGGGTGCGGCCGTGTCTGGCAGATAAAGGTTGTCAACCGCTGTTGCTGCCGCTTGGCTGCCGCCAGTCACCTGCCTACCTGCCTTCCCACCATTGCCAATGCCAGATGGAGACGGCCCAGGGAGGTGAAGATCCCGAGGCCAGGGCGCGACTCGACCAGCTGCACCAGCAGTTGGGGGTGCTGCAGCAGGCGCAAGAGCGTGCTACGTCAGCCGACGTCGACAGTGGCACGAGCAATATCGCTGCTGCTGCGCTGCTCCAAGGTGCTTCTGCATCCACTGACCAGGCTGCAAGCGATGCTGCTGTGTTGCAGCAGTTGGACGGGTAAGCTGCCGCTCTTCAGCAGGATCACATTGTATGTATTTAGAATGGAAGGCAGGACAGTGGCAGGGCAGGCTGCTATCCCCATGTTCCTGCTGCCCAGTCGCTGACTCAATTTGTCAGCCTGTATGCACATGTTGAATTGTGATGATACTCATGCAATGGAAGCGCCCTCCCATGCCCCGCAGCTTGGCTGAGCGGCTGCAAGGGCTAGAGCGAACAGTAGCTGAAATGGAGGCTGGCAGTTTAGCGGTGCTGCAGGAGACGGCAGGTGGTTGGCTGGGCACGCTGCAGACGCAGGGCGGCATTGGTAGCAGTAGTGGCAGTGGCAGCGCGCATGCTACACAGCACCGTACTGAAAAGTAACCGGCATGCTGCAACAGTGGTGGCCAGCGGATGTGTTCCCCGCTGAGCATGCTATGGCCCAAACGTCCAATGTCGCTCGTCATTCGCAGCCATATCACGATTGTTGGTTTATCTCCTGTATATCATCGCCATTCTAGTGTGTCGCAGGCGCCAAGGGAGGGTTTTCGATATTGACCTGCCGCTTTCGATGGCGTTCACGCCGGAACCCGCTTCTCGGGCGGCGGTCTCCCTGTTGTTGCGCCTTGAGAGTGCTAGCAGCTTGGCCTGCGCGGAACTGCACCCGCAAGGGGCCTGCCTGTTGGCTGGAAGCGAAAGCGGGGACGCGCTGATTTATGCCACTAGCGGTGGAGTTGTAATGCAGGTTAGAGCGGCCGCCGCGCGCCCCCGCGCGTGCTTGAACGTCCAACTGCCCCGCCTGCGCCCAGGTCCGCGGTCCTCCCGCCAGCGCCAGTCTAGCAACCCACCTGCCCTCCCCAATCCTGCAGCGCCTTGCGGGGTCCTCTAACTCCTCCTCTGCCACCACCTGCGTGGCTTGGGCGGAGCTAAACAGCGCGGAGCGTGTCATTGCTGGCCACAAGAGCGGCAACGTGCACGTGTGGGATGTGGAGAGCAACTCCGGTACGTTGACTCTCAAACCAATACCTGCCGCGACATTCAATGCACACTGATCCGTTCCTCGCATGTCTGCTGCGCATTTGGAATGAGCACTTGGTTGCGGCAAACAGATGCACCAGCGTTTGACCTTTGTGTCACCCCGTGCCCCTCTGGTCCACAGTGGTTAGCAAGCTGGTGGCTCACCGTGCGGACATCACATGTGTGACCTGCATGGGTCCCTTGTCGTTGTTGGCCACCGGCTCTGTCGACACCAATGTCAAGCTGTGGTCTCTGGCTGGAGGAGAAGCTGATCGCGGTGGCAGCGGCGGCAGCACCCAGCAACCACGGCTGATGAAGACTGCGACACAGACTCTGCGTGGCCACCTTGCACCCATCACCCGCCTGCGCTTCACTCCTGATGGCGAGCTGCTCATCAGTGGAGACAAGGCTGGTGGCCTGCGGGTGTGGCATGTGGCAGGAGGCACGGCAGGTCGCCTGCTGCACAACCTTACAGGCCACCACACAGCCGCCATCACAGGAATTGCCTGCCACCCAGAGGAACGCCTGTTTGTCACCTGCTCCCTGGACCGCACCATTCGAGTATGGGACATGGACGTGCAGCCGGGCACTTGCATCGGTGTGCATGGGCCCGAGGGGCGGCGCGAGGCGCGGGCCGTCGCCTTTGCCGCCGGCGGCCTGGCTCTGCTGGCTGCCTACCCATACGGCCTGCGCACCTTCACTCTGGACCCTCTGGTGCACCACGACGCCGCGGATGTGCAGTGGAGCAAGGTTTGTGGGTGCTGCGGTTTCAGGCCATGCATGCAGGGTGGGCGCGGGCTGCAGGCTGCCTGTTTTGCAAACGTGCCTGGCTCATTGCAGCTGTTGTGGCTGCCATGTGGCTGTTGCTCTGCCACAGCTGGTAGTCCTATTTGTCTGTACGGTAGCACTGCAAGATTTCTGTGTCAATCTGCCGCTGGTCTGCTCTGCATGCATGTGGCCACTGACCGTCCGCTCCCTCCTCACCTGCTGCAGGTGTGTGCGATCCGCTACACCGACGGCAAGTGCATCGGCATCAGCCTGTTCAAGGGCGATGCTTGGCTGTATTGCGTTGACCTCACCAAGCTGAAGCCCTTCGCCAAGGAAGCGGCCTTGCGCAAGGGCAGCAACCTTGGCAGCAGCTCCCAGCTAGTGTCAGGCACCAACAGAGCGAGTGCAGGTCAGTGGACGCTTGTGCTGGGCCATTTGGTGTGGGGGCCAGCTTGTTCAAAGGATGAAGCACACTGCAGATGTTTGTACTAAGGTTCACGGTAGGCATGTGCCTTCCCTGTGCAGAGCATGGCATGAAGGACATAGGGCCCTCTCTGGCGAGCAAGCTGCGGCTGGGGAGCCAGAGCCAAAAGGGCAACCTGCCACCGCCCCGCAGTTCTGGCGATCCCACCGCCACGATCTCGGCTGCCTGGCCTCCAGCTGCTGCTGCTTCTCCCCCACCTGCTGGCACCGAGCAGGAAGCGCCAGCAGCACTGGCAGGAGCACAGCGGCAGCGTCCGGCAGCGGCAGTGCTGGAGCCACGGGCAGTGAATGCTGGGCCCTCTGCTGAGATTTTTGGCCCGGCTCAGCGCCCTGCCAGACGGCACGCACAGCATGCGCCCTTCACAGCAGCGCCAAGTAGGCCTGCCCCGGCGTCGGCATCGGCAACAAGGCCGGCCCCTGCAAACACATCCTCGCCGCCCTCCCGCAGCACCCCTGGCATTGAAAGGAAGGCCAGCAGACACTGTCTGTCAGCCCAGGAGAATGCTGTGGCGGGCGACTGGGTGGGGCGCAGTCCTGAATGCAAGCCTGAGTCGACTGCTGGTCCCGTGGCCGCTGGTCCGCACAAAAGCACTGCTGCGCCGCCGAGCATTCTTGCTGTGGCCACGCACCGCGGCTTCCAGGCGGCAGCGATGCGACGCTGTACCGAGCAGTGCAGCATGATGCACACCAAGCGCAGCCTGTGGCGTGAGGTGCAGGGTGCAGTGCGGCGGGGGGCCCTGCGGGAGGCGCTCCGCCTGCTTGAGGATAGCAACGGTGAGTGTTTAGGTAGGAGGGTCACTCAATTATGCGTTTGCCTACGACTGCCTCCTCATGTTGGCTTTAGCTTCCTCCAGTGGCTCTGTTGAAGCCTTGCAAGCAGCTAGTTGCCTGTCCCTTCCCCCCTGCCATTGCCACAGACCTGAGCGTGGCCGCCAACGTGATAGAGAGTGGGGCGATGCAGCGGCAGCGTGACCGCTTCACTCTGGAGCTTTGCACGGCAGTGCTGCCGCTGACCGGGGCGCTGCTGGCCTCTGGCACGCCGGTGCATTCAGAGGCGGCGCTGCAGCTGCTGGATGCGATCTTGGGGCGCTGGGGGACCTATGTGTCGGATGTTATCAGGTAGGCTAGCGCTGGCATGGCTGCCAAGGGATTGAGGAAACACATGCCTGCTGCAAAGGGCGTGCATGCCGCAGCAGGACGGCTTTGTGCGCTTTATTGAGAAGGCACCCTGACACGTTAAACACATGGGTCTGATGGGACAGACATAAATCTATGCGGCCCTCTGCCTGCCTTCCTGAAGCAAGTCACCGGTGCACAGCAAGGTTGACTTGGAGCTGGAGCGCCGCCAGGACCGCACCCGTGCACTGCACAGCGGGCTGAAGCAGCTGCTTCCCACGCTGGAGCGACTGGCGGTGCCGCTGGGCGGCGGACGGGCTCTGCAGATGCTGGATAGGCTCAAGGCGCTGTGATTGGTAGCCTACGTGTAGCCTACTAATGTTTCAGATAGTTTATAGATGGTGCATGCCGGCAGCAACGCTCGTGGAATGAAGCCGCAGACGTAGCAAGATGTAGCGGGCGGGTGAAATGCCGTTAGAGAGTGATCCGGTGCCCTTATGCGCGGTGCAGTCCTGAATGTTTTTGTTACAGTGGTTTGTGTGTATAGAAGTGCAGTGAAAACACAAGCAGTAGAAGGCGGTGCGCAATATTGGAACCTTGCATGGGGCATGCGTTGTTGTGGCAGTTACTGCTACGTAGGCTTCATGCTGCCAATTCCCGTGTATAGCAGCTGTGAAACTTACCTGCTGTGCTATGTGGTCACTTGGCGGCACCAAACCTGCATGTCAGCAATGTTGAGACACGCGATGAGTAGCAGCAGAGCGCCCCCGTGCACCCAACAACACATCATAAACAATACGGCGGTGGCATCACTTGTTTGCTTTCAAGTAGCATGAAGATAAGCTCCCATTGCGGTCGACCCTACCCGGACTTGTCCCAGCACCAGCAGCCACATACAAACACACCGCACGCTCCTGGCAGCAAGCAGCGGCAGCGGCAGCAAGAACAGCAGCAGCAGCCCTGCCCCACGCACATCAGCTAACGCATCAACACAGCTAATGACTAGCAGCACCATTACGACCAGTCGCCAACCCGGCCGCACCTTTTGGCCCGCTCCTCCAGCTTTTTCTTGTGCTCCTCGCTGAGGCCCGCCTTCATTGCCTCCGCCGCCGCGCTGCTGCCAAACCGCTCTGCCCGCTCCTTCTTTTTCGTCTCAAACTCATCCTTGCTCATCGGCACAGTCAGACCAAACCGCGCCGCACGCTGCTTCTTCTTGAGCTCCTCCTGCAAATGCAAGATGCCAATGGAACGCAGGGTGGTGAATTGCATTCAAAGAACAAGGATGGCCTTTAAAAACACGGCACCCCTGCAGCATGTGCCAGATCAGCAGGGTAGGCGTGTATCATCAAGCACAGATGTTATGCCAACCAGAAGCGACAATGCTGCGAGCGTGCTGGCAGGGCCCCAGGCAGAACCACTAATTACGGCAGAATACAAGCAGCGATGCCAACTGCGAACGGCGGCCTCTTCTGTTGCCATTCACACCGCACAGACCCACCTCTTCCTTCAGCACCGGGGCAGGCATGCCAAACCGCTCAGCCCGCTTCTTACGCCGCTCGATCTCTTCCTTCATGTCAACCTGGCCCAGCCCACCAATGGCTGTTTTCTCGCCGCCACCGCTGCCAGCAGCATCCTTCTTTTCCGCAACCACCGGGAGGCCAAACCGCGCCGCCCGCAGCCGTGCCTTCTCTGCCTCCGTAAGCTGGGGCTGCTGCTCTTGACCGTCAGTCGCTGCAGGCGCCGCCTCTGCGCCAGCTGCGGGGGCTGCCGTGGTCTCACCAGCGGTGGAGGCAGGTGCGCCATTCTCTGCTGCGGGAGCAGTGGCGGCAGCGTCCTCCTGCTGGCGGCAGCATGGGCGAACCGCAGCATTATGAACAGTAAGGAAGCAAGCAAAACATGTGTGCTGTGGTGCATGGACAAGTTCAGAACAAAGGCAGCGGCGAATGGCGGGAGCAGAGGGATGGGCGGATGCAGCAGGCATCTTGGCCCACCTGTGCTACCGCCGCCTCTGCTGCAGCTTGTGGCGCCTCAGCGGCAGGCTCAGCCTCCGCTGCTGGTGCATCTGCAGCCTCAGCATCCATCGCCGCTGCCAGCCGCTGAACCAGTTCGTCTTTCACGCCCTTGGTGTCCAGATCGCGCTTCGCCAGCTCCTCACGGAGCTCAGCGACCTTCAACTTCTTCAGCTCGCTGTGGTCCGAACCCATTGCAGGCGAAGAGAGAGGGAGGCAAGTTCCCGTAGCAAACCCACGTGCAGGTTCTTCCTACCTGAATGTGCTAGTATGTACGAGTGGTTCGGAGGGCTTGCTGGGCGCTGCCCGCCAGTTCACCGCCCCGGAAGAAAGCTCGTTTGTTTCTTCAAGCACAACCTCCGTTATTGCCCTTTGAATCACTGTGAGTCTTGTCAAGACTGTAATCAAGTCATGTCATGCTCCAGTTTGGGCGCAGCGGCGTGAGGTCGTGGGAGTTGAAGGGTCCACCCCGACTCTGCGCGGAGTTGGCAGCCCTTTATTCGTACGGGTTGCGGTGAATGGCTCCATATGAACGCATGCAGCAGGCGTTGTCTCCAAGAGCCGGCGCAGCGGCTGCATGCCCAGCCGGCCGCGCTACCCCGACCCGCTGCAATGCTCGGTCAACTGCGCTGTGGTGTACCGTGAACCCTGCTAACTTCATGCATCAAACTCAACTGTAAATTATTGTATATTTATATTTACCTTCTCAGCTTCGAGTCGTTGGATTGTAAACATGAAGGTCACCTTGGGCAATGCGTTGGCCAGCACGACGGGGCACTGGTCCGCCTCCTCCGTTGTAAGGGCTTTTTGTGGCAATTCCAAAGCTGAGACTCGTGTTGCTTCGATGTATACGACAATGATTCCACTGCTGTTTACGCGAGGAATCCAGGGAACTATCGACCTTACTGTCGCTCTCCCAAGCAGGAGGGCACCTCATGCCGAACCTTCAGCGGTTTGCATCGGCACCTCCAGCCAACATAAACACGATGGACAGCCAATCCTGTGATTCGAATTCAATCAAGCACGGCTCCTGGTGAGTTGGCGACTGTGCTCTTTGAATCATGCGCTCCAGACCAAGCTGCAAGAACCAGTGGTGTCACAGGCGGCAGGGCGGTGGCTGGCTGGAAAGGCGCTTACTGTTGTCGGATCGGCGCGGTTGCCGGTCAGTGTAAGCGTGAACGTCGTTTCGCTTCGTCCTACATTTCCGCGCGGAAAACGGTTGCAGGGGCCGCGTTCGCCGTTCGAGCTTCTTACTCAAAATGGCTGCAGCCGCTCGGCAGGGCTTGATCGTGCGGGTTCAGCAGCCCTCTCAAGCTTCTCGAACCCAGTTGAGCCCGGGGAAGCTTGCAGCTCCGACGGCGCCTGCCCAGCACGTGGGCTCTTTGCGCCGGCGGGGCTTGCTGGCGGGGCTGGCGGGAAGCGCCTCTCTGTTGTTTCTCAAGCCCTCCGACGCTCAGGCAGGGACGCAGGTGCGCACAAGTTTGCCGACATCAAGCGTTCCACTACCTATACACCTGGTTCCCAGCACTAGGCACTGCCGCGTCACCTGCACTTGTTCCACCCGCCCTGCCTTCCCTGCAGCTGCGCAGCCTGGTCAGCAAGGCACCCTGCCTCATCACTTTCCGGAATGAGTTTGACCGGATGGTCAAAGTCTACTGGGTCAACTATCAAGGCGACCCCGAGTTTTTCGCCGCCATTCCACCTGCTGGGTGGTGGAGCGTGGACACCTACGAGACCCACCCCTGGCGTGTGGTGGACAGCGAGACAGGAGAGGTGCTGCGGGAGGTGGTGGCTGCTCCTGGTGCAAGCCTGGTGCGCATCGATCCCCTGGGGGAGGATAGCAGGTGGGTGTTGGCTGGCTGGCTGACTTACTAATTGACTGGCTAGGGGCACAGCATGGACTGTTGGCTGTCTGGCGGCATGGCTTAGCTTGGCTCCTCCGTTGGAGTGCAAAATTGTTGCTGGTTTAGTCCCCTCGTCTTTGCTGCTTGGATGAGTACTTTAAGCAGCCTTCACCGCTCCCAAACAACACGCAGGCCGCAGCAGGCTGACAGCAGCCCCGCCGTTCAGCCACTTTTTGAGGGGTGGGACGGCATGGGCGGTGAGGAGGCCGAGTATGTGCCGGCAACGGTGAGCCATGCGTCTGACTTGCAGCAGCAGCATACATCGCTGCACAACGGCAAGCCTCACAAAGGCTTGCCTACCGCATACAGCCAAGAGTTTCCTCGAGTATTGATGTCACCCTGCCTACCCATGTATCCAATCTGCCTGCTCTACTCTCACCCACCTGGTTGCTTGCACCCGTCCTTGCAACGCCGGCCCGGTTGACTGTGCGTGCTGCTGCTTTCCCCCCCGCAGATTGCCGAGATAGGGTTGGACCATTTGGGAGGCGTGGCCCTCATTGCGGCACAGGGCTATGACATGCCTGTGCCAATTGCTGTGGGCATCAGCGACGCGGCGCAGCTCTTCCACGCGGCAGGTGGGTGGACAACGCTGGCTGCCTGGCTGGCTGGCTGTTCTCTCGCCCTTTGCAGCTGTTGCAACTTTCTTAAGGCAAGCATCTCGCATCAACCGGATCGCATGATTGCATTGGCAGCGAGCGGGGTTGCTGTTTCCCACGACCATTTGGCTTGAAAAGAGCTGATGCTGGTCCTTCTATTGCAACTGCAACTGACGAGCACCTGCTGCTTCACGCTTGTTGTCGTGCCTGGGTGCCTGCTCGTCCTCCCCTCCCACCTTGCAGGCCCCGAGTTCCGCAGGCCCTCCACCATGGCTCTGTGGGTGAGAAGCCTGCAGGCGGCAGGCGCCACCGTGGACCGAGTGCTCATCACTCGATTGGGTGAGTTCAGAACCAACCTCTACCCCAAAGCCAAGTTGTAGTCAGCTTAAACAAGGCAGGGGAGCAGGTCAATGTGGAGCAGCTGGGCTGTTGCACGTTGGCTTTGCGGCCCTTGCAGTCGCCCGGCAGCCCGCCAGTGATGCCACGTGTGCGCCCGTTGGCATACCCTGTCTAACAGTTACTTCTCATCTTCAGTGCTGTTCAACCTGCTGCCTCTACTTGCCCTCGCTCGCATGCAGTGGGCACCACTGTGTACGCGCGCATCATTCTGTCGGTGCCCGGGGGCCAACTGCGCAGCCTGGATGCCCGCCCCTCAGGTGCTTGGCTATGTGCTCATGCACACCTTGCCAGCCTGGTGCAGCTTGGCATGTTGGGGTTCTTGGATTGCTGCAAGCAGGGTTGATTGGGACCTGTTGGCGTAGTAAGATTGCGATGAAGCCATCAATTTCACTCTGCATTGCGGTTAGCATTCAATGACCTTGGTCTGTGCTGGCATGCCTGCCTATTTTGCCTGCAGACAGCCTGGCCCTAGCCATGCAGACCAACGCGCCGATGTACATTGGGCGTCGCCTGGCCGCCTCGCTGCAGCCTGGGGCGCTGGAGCTGCAGGTTGGGGACTGGACCGAACTTCGCCCCCCCACACCCAGCAACCGTGCCACTCCCCCAATGGCCGCACAGGCCTCCTATGCGCACACACGCAAGGCGTGAGGCCAGATGGCACTCTGCCTTTGTGTAGCTCTCTTGTTTGGCCAGGGGGCTCCCTATTACTGGGAGGTGCTGCCAAACTGCTGCTGAATCATAAACGCGCAGACTGAAGCGCCATTTGGTCCCTCACAGCGAATCTCGTGAGTGTTGCCCGCCCCGTTGATACGTTGAGTATCCTGAATCTGGTTTGTACACTAGGTGTCTGTGCTAGCTGTTTTACCAGTGTTTTGTACTGCATTCTGACGACGGATTCCCTGCTGAGATTGCCGCACTTTCAGTGCTCCCAAGCCGAGCCTTGTACCATAAGTTGTTGAAGCGCCGATACCAAGGCTTGCCCGGTGCCCCACCCAAGTTTGATTGCCCTCACTGCGCACTTTCTTGACAGCTTCTACCCTGCGCAGTCAACTCACGTCTGCCTGTCTGCCTGTATCATAATCGTTTCCTCTTCTGCGTCACCTGCTCGGTACTGCTTGTCTTGGATCCCTTTGCATGCATCTGATTGATCGCCTCTTAATGCACGACGCCTGCCTGCAAGCCTGTTCCACATCAGAACCACTCACTTCAAGTTCCATCTAGACTTTCCGCTACTGCCCACTGTTCACCGTGACGGACATGGCTGTCCATTGTAAATGTGCATCCTATACCGCTTTCTATTCCAGGCAGCTGGGACTCAAGGACTTTACTGCAATGAGGTACGGTATTTGGAAAAGCTTCAAGAGAAGAAGAGGTACATTATGGCATGATGTACGAGTTAAGCAGCATGAGAGAGGGGGGCCACCAGGTGCCTCAAAGAGCAGGCAGTAGGCAGAGGGAAGGGGCACGATGACACAGGGTATGGGCATGGGCAGAGCTCACGCAGCTGCCAGACAAGGAATTGTGCTGGGGATACATCACGGATGTTGTGTTGAAAGACGACCGTGGGCGGGAGAGAGGGGTGAAAACACTTGGCGATTCGTTCATTCACTTTTTGTTGAGATTGCTGCTGCCGCTAACGGCCAATGAGGTGGGGTCATTCTTCTGATGGCAGGGTCTGGCTTGCCTATCAGGCAGCGGCAGGAGGAGCGGCATGGAGCGGAGGGCGATACTGCCCAGCAGGACCGGGACCCGAGCCCCCACGCCCGGGACCCTGGCTGTAGCTGTAGCTCCCCCTGCCCCTGCCCCTGCCGCGGCCTGAGAAGCCACCCCTGCCGCCGCTGGCTACTCCATGCACAAGGGGCTGGCCATTGCTGGCAGGGGCAGGAGCATTGCCCTGCATTGAGGCAGTGTGTTGAAGGGCAGAGGTGGCGTGCTGAGGTGGCGCCGGTCCGGCTGCCTGCGGCACATCCGGCGCCGCTTGCCTGGCAGGTGGCGGGCCGTGGAGGGAAGCAACAGATTCACCTCTCCCACCTCGGCCCGCCATTCCCGCCCTGCCGCGGCCACGGCCGCTGGGGTAGGGGCCCCGCCCGCCATCACGGCCAGCACGCCCGCGTCCGCCGGCGGGAGGTGGTGCTGTGCCTGCTGTGCCTGCTGTGCTTACCCGGTCTGCCGGGCTGGTATTGTTGTACTGCGGACGTCCTGGCGGCGGTTTGAAGGACAGGGAAGCTGTGGAGGAGTCGGCATCAGGCGGGACATAGGCCCTACTGAAAGCGCCGCCCTCCGTCGCCGCCGGAGCTGGCACAGGCTGGCGGTCGGGCTGTACGCTGGGCGGCGCCTGCTGTGCGTGGTTAGGCGCAGCGCCATGGGTGTCGGTTGCGCTTGCTGCAGCGGGCATAACTGGCGTGACCTGACCGCCCCTGCCGCCGCCCCGGCCCCTCCCGTCGCCCAAGCGCCCGCCACGGCCACGCCCGGGCGCGCGGCGCCCAACAACCACCGCCGGGCATTGCTGCTGCGGCGAATGCTGCTGCTGCTGCTCAAGAGCCGCATCATTGCTGCTCTGTGCGGGAGCAGCAACCTGAGGGGCACCGGCATCAACTGCTGACTCAGCCGGCTCGCCATGAGGGCCGTCGTACTGCCCTCCAAACTGGCCCCTTCCACGGCCACCGCCACGCCTGCCCCGCCCACCACGCCCGCCAAAGTACCCCTGCTGTTCTCCTCTCACCCCGCGGCCAAAGTGCTGCTGATCACCGCGGCCGTGCCCGCCGCGGCCCCGCCCGCCAAAGCGCCCGCCGAAGCGTCCGCCACCGCGGCCGCCAGCCTGGCCTTCGCTGCCAGTGGGGTGCCGTCCGTTTGCTGCTGCTTCTCCTGCCTGCTCCTCACCCTCCTCTTCCTGCTCATCAGCCTCAGGCTTGTCGCCGACTGTCTCCCAGTCTCCCTCCGCCCACTCTGCAACTCAGCAACGCACGCAGCAGCACAAGCAGGTGAGCCAGCAAACACAGGAATGGGCACCAAACAGCGCAATCACAATGGCAGCAAGCTACGCCTGCTGGGCCATCAACAAGCAGAACACAAGCTGGCCCTGCCTGAACCACCACCACCACTCACAGACATATACCCTCAACCCCCAATCCCTAAAGGAAAGAAAACCACCACCACAGCCCACGGCCTATGCCCAGGTCGTGCTCAGTCCCTCAGCCCACCCACCTCTCCGCCGCTCGTCCTCGGCCTCCTTTGCCGCCCGCCTCAGCCCCGCTTCAAGATCTTCCGGGCTCAGCCGCAACGTTGCCAGCTCCCTGTGCAGCTCAGACATGCCCCCAGCATCTGACTGCAAGCTCTCTGCAACGCCAAGCAGAGGGATGGGGTGACAGGCAAGCAGGCGGGGGGAGGGGGGGG